>VZSE01008197.1:166942-208869 GCA_013398275.1 Promerops cafer | reverse complement strand
CTGCAATTCTTTGGGATTCAAACTTCTACATTCACACTGTAAATAGATTTAGGGTTTTTTATCCTCTTCCCCTGACTAGATGCACAGTGAACTGGGAAGTCAATCCGCACACACAGCGTGATCCCACAAATACCGCAGAGTCTGTTCGAGCCCTCCTCCTGGTCTTAGCTTTGCCAGCTGCTTCTAAATGAATCACGTGCATTACAATCAGCAGAACACCAACAAGCATGGAAGTTGTCTTCCTTCAAATATATTCCTGGTACTCAGCTTCAGAGGACCTATGCATAAGAATTAACCTCACTAGAAGGTCACTCTGAACACGCTACGTTTATGAACATGCATGCATGTGCACCTATGTACAGACACAGAGTCACAGCACAGTAAATATGGCCAGTTGTTACACCTTTGCATACCGTTCACACTGACATTCTCACAGCTGCCAGAAGAACACCCTTTTGATATACAAGATATAGAGGTGAACTTCAGCTATTTTTAATGAAACATGGTGAATGCCGCTTCTGGCAAGTGCTAATATTTAAACAGCAGTAGCAATAAAAGCTATTAGTTCCAAGCAGCAGAAAATATTTACATTAAGAAAAACAAAGTTCTTTTCTCCTTTTTTCTTTTCTTTTTCAGAAAAATTTTTGGTTTCAGGTAATCACATCACTAGGAACTATGTTCTGTTTGGTGACTGCTGCTTNTGCTAATATTTAAACAGCAGTAGCAATAAAAGCTATTAGTTCCAAGCAGCAGAAAATATTTACATTAAGAAAAACAAAGTTCTTTTCTCCTTTTTTCTTTTCCTTTTCAGAAAAATTTTTGGTTTCAGGTAATCACATCACTAGGAACTATGTTCTGTTTGGTGACTGCTGCTTGGGCACGTGATTCTAAGTCCTAGCACTATTCAGATTTTTAATTCCCCAGGCTGCCCCAGCTCTTGCCCATTTTTTTTTTTTTTAATCATCTTATTAATTCTTCCATAAAGACAAGTGAAATATCCCACATCTCATCCTTCCCTCACTTCAGTTGTAAATTTTGTTCTATTCAGACAACAAACTGAAAACTTTTTTGAGTGGTTTAAAAGTCAATTTAAAAAGCATTCTGCCTGCACATCTTTTTTGTACTTCATTTCTGAAGTATTTTATATTGTTTTATTTTTTCAACACAACACTGAAAGACAAAGAAAACCCCTTTTGCTTGCTATCTATATATCATCACAAAACTGTTTCAAGGAAAATTTCACAGAAGATTGTTTAAATTTTAGCAAAATCCATTCATACACCTTCATTTCTTTATAAGCCAAGGCATCCTAGTGCATAGCTAGCTCCCAGTTAGTCTTCAAATCCCATTGCCACAATACCTGCTAGCGTACTGTTGGGGTGCTGGTATTTCCATGTGCAACTGATGCATCTTGCCATGTAATCTTAGCATTTCAAGGCCTAAAACAAGGTATTTCAAGACAAAGATGGTCATTCCATGAGTTGTAAAATAAGCCATCCACATTTTTAGTGCAAGTTAAGGCATTTCTCATATATCACACATACAGCAAAGAACAGGGCTTTTGGAACTACATCCATAGTATATCCCAGATATATCAGCAAGGTTAAATTCTTTAGTATAAACTTATTCCTGGAAAAAAAATTGACATTATTTGCAAAGGGGAACACATGAATTTCAATTTAAATTATTCAATATTATTGAACAATTTTTGAGATTCATTCCTTTCGTGATACACAGCAACCACAAATGTAGGACACAGATCTTGTAGTTCACGTGGTGCAGCATTTCTTTCAACAGGCATCACGTGAAGGAGCTAGGGGCAGACACTGATCTCTTCATTCTTGTGTCCTGTGACAGGACTCAGGGACATGGCATCAAGTTGTGTCAGGGGAGGTTTGGGTTGGATATCGGGAAAAGGCTTTTCCACCCAGAGGGTGGTTGGGCACTGACACAGGCTCCCCAGGGAAGTGGCCACAGCACCAAGCCTGACAGAGTTCAAGAAGCATTTGGACAATGCTCTCAGGCACGTGGTGTGATTCGTGGAGTGTCCTGTGCAGGGGCCAGGAGCTGAACTCATTGATCCTGATGGGTGCCTTTCAACTCAATATGTTCTATGTAACAACTGGAAAGAGAAGCCTGGAAAAGGGAAGACTCCAGGGAGACGTTAGAGCAGCCTTCCAGTTTCTAAAGGGAGTCTATGAGAAAGGTGGGCAGGGACTTCTAACAAAGCCATGTAGAGCTAGAACAAGGGGGAATGGCTTTAAACTGACAGAAGGCAGATTTAGATTAGATATTAGGAAGAAATTCTTTTCTGTGAGGGNAAGAAATTCTTTACTGTGAGGGTGGTGAGGCACTGGAACAGGTTGCTGAGAAAAGTTGTGGATGCCCCATCCTGGCAGTGTTCAAAGCCAAGTTGGATGGGGCCCTGAGCAATCTGGTCTGGTGGAAGGTGTCCCTGCCCATGGCAGGGATGTTGGAACTAGATGATCTTCAAGGTCCCTTCCAACCAAAACTATTCTATGATTATGGTCCTGTCCAGATGAAGTGCTGTTCTATCATTAAAATCAAGAGAATAGTAATAAAAATAGTTTACTTCTTTGGAGCTGGTCACCTCAGAGAATAGGTGGAGGGAAATGATCCATCTGGCTTAAAGAAAAGTAAAAGCATGGTGCATCAGATAGGTTTCAATGGCCATTTTAAGTCAGAAATCTATCCATGATTATACAAGTAAGAGCAGAACTTTTTTTTTTCTCTGCTTTTATTTATAAGTGGTTAAATAAGTAGAAAAAAAACACCTATATGTCTGCATGTGATTTCATTAATCAGTGTGATGCACCGCAAACAAAAAACAAAATTTGCACTTCCTTTCTACTCTAGTAAAAGTGCAATGTGCACGTCATAATCAATGTTCCCGACCTCGCAGGTAAAAATTACATTGACTGAAGGCAGCCTGAAATTCCCTTCTCACATTATGATCTCTAAGTTCATATGAAGCCCTGTAATTAGGAACAGCTTTTAAATTCCAGTGAAAAGTGAAAGGTTGCAGATAGTCTGGTAGAAGTGAAATAACAAACAATCCAAATAAAAACCCAAAATTTGAAGTTCCTGTCCCTTAACTTAGCTGACTTTTCTGAGGAATCATACAGAAGGGGAAGGCTGGCCAGGCTGCTATATCTGAGGGAGTGGTGGGCATGCCCACCCTACCTACACCAGAACTGGTCCCACATGACTTAGGAAAACACAGTGCACTCAGTTCTCCCATAGCTGTGAGCACAAGCCCCTCATATCACACACACAGACACACCTAAAGCCTGATTCACACCCAGCACGGGTGAACATCAAGGGTGAATTTTGTCTTCTGGATCCTATTTTCTTGTCCTGTTCCTGTGTCCAAACAGAGCCTAAGCAGCTATGCCAACACATGAGTTCTATTACATTCAGGGGGTTGCTGCCACAGCTATGTAAGCCCTGGGGCAAGATAAAACAGCATATTCCCCTTCTGGTGAGTATTTCCAGCTTAGCATTAATGGAAGCTGTGGACAAAAATAAGAGATGCATCTTTGCAGCTAGTGGGACTACCGGATTTTCTCCTCCGTGTTCGCTTGGTGGTTTTGAGTTAAATCCAATCGGAGGGCTAGGACCGAGCGCTCTCCCAAAATAGCGCAGTTCAGTCTCGTCACAGGGAGATCGTGGGTCTCCAGATTCTGCTGTGGACACGGCCTCTGACTCGGGGGTGCCAGGCTGAAGTCTCCCGGCACAATTTCGTCAAAATCTCTTCAAGTCAAGACAAAAGTAAAGCCATGAATGCTCCTTATTGCAAGCGTCTCTGCTGAATAGTTTGGTATTGCCCTATTCCCTATGACAATGGAGTTAAGGGAATGAAACATGTTGTTTGGAAACAGTAAAAAGCTGTCAGCAGTAACCACTGTCAATACTCATGCTGGGCTAAGCTTGGTACTCCCGCTTGTCATTTATTTATTTACTTATTAAAAAACATGTTTGATATAAAGCAGTTCTGTAGGCAAGCAACAATGCCAAACTAATAAACCAGTGATTAATTTTCTTCTTGTCCTAGGTTTGTTTTCTTCTTAATAGTCTACGTAAATACATTAGAGAAAACATTCATTTGCCTAGACTTTATGTGGTATGAAGCAAACCCAGAAGCATTTTGCAAAGGCAGCTAGTTGTCACAGAAGAACTGGGAGGGCAAACAGAAAAGAAAAACATGAAAACATATGTAGAGAGCTGCATGCAAGCTGTAGAAGGGAACAAGAGACATTACAATTAAAAACAAAAAATTGCTCAGCATTTTCTAAAATGCTGCCAAGCCTAAGAAATGGTGTTACAGTCTTCAAATTGCAAGAAATGATGAGGAAAAGCAAAACAAGAAGTTAATAATTTTAGAGAGAAGAATAAAAAAGGAATGTTTGATGGAGGTCTCCACTGGTCACTCTGTATAGATAGAGGTGCTTAAGATTTTACATGCGTTATCTGGATGTTTTCCCTTTAACAGCCAGCAAAAATCATAACTCATATAGAGAAACCTGATACTTGTCATGGAGACTTTGCTTTTATTTCTGTGCCTGGGCTACAGCAGAACAGTGCTCGGAGCAAGTTTTCTTAGATTGTTTTTGGTGCCACCAGCTTCCTTGTTCCAAAACAGTAAAGGGTATGCTCCTTCCCAAGAGCAAGGAGGAAAGCAATTCATGGAGTGCGAGAGGGCTGTTAATGCTGCTCGACCGGTCAGAACACTCCAGGTCTCAGAAGGATCTGCATACTTCTCATGCTAACAGTTTTACAGACAAAGAAGAAAACTCACTTGGCCAAATTGAATCCCCCCCTCATAAAAATTCTTCAAACTGCAGCAAAGCTTGAGAAACAGAGAACATCACGTTCCATCTCCCTTTGGGGTAGCAGCAGCAGAGGACCCCCTCCTACTTTTTTGCACACCCTCGGTTATTGCCAACACCAGTGGTAGCCTGGGTCATGCAAAAAGTACAGAAGTAGATGAAATGGTCATGTTCCCCATACTGGATGGTGAGAGATAAACAGTCCCCTAGGAAAAGCTGGGAGCAATGGCATCACTTCCAAGAGGTGCAACCTCAATGCACTAGGAGGTCATTTAAAAAAAATGCCTAGAGAACATTTATATTCTATTATATTTGTGTGTATTCTATTGCACAATAGAAGAAATATTGTGCATTTAATTTTTTGCCACATAGTATTGGAAAGCTATTTTAAAAATGCTTTGAAGAACACTCCAGAATGTTGCTGGTATTGTTTTCATAATTCCAACTTAGCAGGCTACAGAGAAGAAAATGTTAATGAATAAATAAAAGAAATTTCTACTAAAAATGCCCTAGCAAGTAATTTTTCTGAAAATTGTATAAACACTGTCATCCTGTCAACCAAGACATTTGCATGGCCACCAAGGCCACACTGTGTAAAAGCCTTCCCATTTAAGAAAACAGATCCATTAAATTAAGGTGTCTTAAAACTTTCAAGATTATGAGAAAAATATTGTGGTTAGAGGCAAGCCAACTTACTCTATTTCACACCTTGCATGCGAAGTAGTGTACAAGATGCTGGCAAGGAAGAGAGACAAATTCAAAGCCAAGGCCCTTGCATTTGGTTCTGGATAGGGCATGGGGCTATCTTATCCTTGGAAAAGGATTATTTAGTAGCCCAGCACCACCTCCCACCCCAGGAGTCTCTCTGTACTGCTTTCACAGCTTTCGGTTTCAGTGAAGCACAACCAGTGTTGGTAGGAAGTTGTTGCCAAGGTTATCTCTAGTAACTAAATCCAGCCTTTATGTGGTTTTAACAGACAATTTGAGATGGAGACAGACAATTTCTTCAGGGAGAGCCAAATAGCTGACTTCCAGGGTGATGTAATCCTGGAAGGTCATTGCAAAGTAAACACATAAGCACCACACTCTCTGTTGTTGGGGTTTCCCTCCGCTCCCCCAGAACACAGGGTACAGGAATGAAAGTCTTCAAGCACACAGGGACCAAAGTGCAGCCTGATACCTCCAGGCTGCAGGGGAGAGCTGGGAATCTTCCCTTCCAAACAATAGAGTATTTCCAGCTTTCACTCACACTGACACAGGGATGACTCTCATGATCACAGTCCTGATTCATCACCCTAAAGACCACGCAGCTTGTGCGAAGGGAATTCCAGATACAGAAGAAATGGCTCCCAGAGAAAACACAACCAGAGGCAGCCCTTGGGGTTGGGCTGCACGGGGAACACCACCAGCCACATTTGCCCTTGCCTCGTTTCCCAGCCTGGGGCAGCAGACAGAACAAGGATGATGGGAAGTCACCCTACAAGGACGCTTGTCCAAGTGCTCTGAGATGCCCTAACTCACCCACAGGTGAGCAGGAAGAGCTGCACTGTTGAAATACAGAGAGAGTTTGATTTTCAAGTCATGATGGCAAACCAGGTATCAATGCCCACCCTTTCTACAAGTTTGTATTGAGAGCATTCCTGCCATAACTTTGATAAACAAACAAATACAGTATACACTTCAGCAATTTTAGAAGTCCTGTGAATTAATGTTATTTGAATTTTCACCAGTTCCCCCAAAATCTTTAAGAATGTATAAAAAACTTTTAAATCTTGCCTTGGCTTGCTTTCCCCACCCCCATTTTAACTTATGATTTTTACAGTCCACACTAAATAATCAATATTAGTTAAAATCTTCAGTTCTCTCTAGAGGACAATGCCCTCCAGGTTTTATAATAAAATACCACAATGTTCAATCAGACTTGTATATCACAGATATATATTGTAAAATAAACATCTGAGGGCAGCCATGAGTGAATCTCAACTCTGTAGAGCCAAGAATTATTCACTGCCTTTTAGAAAGCAGATGATGTTTATTCTTCCCTAAAGTTTGTGCCTTGTGAACAACATTTCTTTCACACATCCTTCCCAGGATTACAATTCATTCTTTGATAGCCCTCCATGATCCCTTATCTCAGTTTTCATGACATGCAATCATTCAAAATTGCAAACTGAATTTAATTGCCATAGACAAGTGTTAATAGATTTTAATAATGCTTTATTAGACTTTATGCAAATTGGACTGCACTGAAAAATCTGAATAAAATCGCAGCTTTAGCAGCAATTTCCTCCCCTATGTTGTCTTGAACACAGAGCAGGAAGAGGAAGCTTTAATTAGTAGTTTCTGATGGAATCTGATGATGAAAATGTTCTTCTTATGAATAGATATAGGTGACAAATATTATCTTTAAACCTGTAAGTTTCATGATTCATTAATTAGCACTGAGGGCTTTTCCCAGGAGATGATTTAATATTAATACCAGCCAACAGATTTTTTTACATTAGGATTTTTATCTCGATAGAAGTGTGGATGATGTCTCAGAACAGTATTATACTGCCTACACTTCAGAGTATTCAGTTGACACACATTTTGGTACATAAACAAATCAAACATGTAGAGAGGAGAAAAGTAACATATGAGCAGAGATTTTATAAAAATTAATACAGAAATAATTGAAAATAATCCATTCTAGTAAGTAAATCTGAGTTAAAATTATAATATAAAAGCTATTCAAGACTAATAACCACTGCTTTATTCTTCAATTCCTTTTGTGCTGCTTTTCCTTCAGGACAAAATCCTACGATGTATGGAAGGTTTCTATCTGCAGAATAACTTCTTGGTGTCAGTGGGAGAGGCACACAAATCAAAAACCAAAAATAGCCTACATGTATTTTATTTTCTTTTTAACTCATGAAAGAACATAAACTATGTGATAGAAAGGAGCACACTCATAGGACTATTTTTAGTTCTGCAATTATTAATTAATACTGGAGGGAAAAATACCTCAAAATAGTTCCATTTTTTCTGCATACCCATATGCATAGACACTGTAATTTGCACACCATATACACCATAGTTAGGGAATCCTTCCAGGGTAGAGTTCCTTTGGAAGCATTGCTATTTCATGTTACTGAAAAAGCTATCCTATTTCTTCCTGAATCTATAAAGAAACAAAAGAAAAGTCTTATGTCATAACTAGCCAAGGTGATATAATATTACTTCAGGTCTTAGAAACAGCCAACCCAAATATTTTCTGTTGACAAGCTCCACTGAGCAGCACAGGAGCCAGGCATTACATCACATATGCTAGATAACACTTCCTATCTTGGATTAAGAAAATCTGCCAGAAGAGTATTAATAGTTGCTCCATTTAGAGATAAGGGATCAAATTACCAAAATCTTACAGTGGTTTACTCAGAAGCAGTAAGAGCCTGGCTACGTTTAAGTTGGTGGCAAAACTTCAACAGAAGTAGGATTCCACTCACATATTTACTAAGCCAGCTCAAATCCCTCCTCTTCCAGTCCTTATTGCCCACCATAAAGCAATTACTAGGCATAAAACCAGCCTTTCCCTATGAACACAGTGCAATTCAATAGAACTTTAAAATTCACATACAAGATAAACAAAGATCATTTGTAGCAGATATACAGCGCTGTGACATGCAGCAGCTGTAATTCAGAATGTAAGAGAGCATTTAAAATAAAAACAAACACAAACCAATCCTACCACAAAGCAAAGCTGAAAAGCAAACCTGGAGTTTGAGTTTTTTAAGTTGAAACAGATTGGGGTCACTTTCGGTAGAACGCTAATTTCAACCGTTTTAAAGGAGGTATGACAGAGCACAAAGGAGGATGAGTCTTACCACTGAAACTATGCAGATACCCAACGTTTCTCTCTTCTTTGCAAAGCCTCCACCCACATACCTCACCTGAGACTTACAGGCTCTGTCTGAGCCTGAGGTAGTCCTGCCACTGCAGCCAGGCCAGCTGCAGGGCGTGAGCAAGGCCCTCACACTGTTCATCACTTTCATTATTAGGGCAGCCTGTCACTGCAGTGCCACAGAGCCAGGGCCACTGTGGGTCTGGGACAGGGACAGGCTCGTAAAGTTGTACCAATGGCACAAGTGTGGTTCAGTTGCTTTCAGGGTCCTTTAATTGAATGTAAGCCGACAACACGTAAAGCTAAAAATAAAAAATATAGGTTTCTCAAATGGAAATGATGACTAACCCTTAATGATAATTAATACCAGACATTCTCAAAGACCTTTTTTCACCTACAAATGAAACTAATTACTAGGACTTCTAGCTTATAGTTTGCTGTGTTGCAGAACAGCAGCAGCTGGGCTGTCTTTTTTATTTACTCTTGAAGAGCTTTCAGTAAATCTGTTTCAAATTTTGTTAACCCTATTCAACCTCCACACCCTCCCCTTTCTACTCCCCTCCACCCCCAATACTCATTCATGAGTTACAGCTGAGTAAAGTGATTTATAATAGTGCAATGAACTGCAAAACATGCTCTGGCAAAGGAGCAAATTCCTCCGCCTTCCCTCAGATACCATCAGGTGTAACTGCAAATTCTACCATACCCTTCTTACCAAGAGAGGAGATAAGCAAGACAGTGACTTTTCCTCCACAAGCTTGCTTGCTGGAGTGGGATGCAATGGAATTACACCCTCCTCCCCCAGTACTAGCCCCATCATGCCCAGGCACAGTGCAGGCAAGGAGGAGGGTCAGCTAATCCCGGGACTTCTTTTAAAGCCTCTTGGATACAGTGAAAGGAAGAGGGAGAAAGCCTGTTATCCTAACTTCAGGTTATGTTTTGCAACTAAGAAAAATTTGCTGATTACTAAGTGGTCCACAGGGGTCTTCAAATCTGCATACAAATAGGAGCAGTGAGCTATGATTTCCTCAAACTACCCAACATAAATGCATGTGGTTTACTGTCTAGAGTTTTTTTTTTTTTTTTTTGTCCTTCCCCTCTCTGCAGCATTATCATGCAGTAACTATCTGGACTGAAATAAAGCCATCCCACAAGAGTACAAAAACAGCTCTGCAGGGTGTATGATTTTATTGCACGCCTGATACTTCATTTTATGTCTTGACTCCCAAAGCTAGGTCAAATTCCCAGCTTTCCTCAAATGGAAATAAGCCTTGAATTGAACTAGTTTTGAAGAACATTTTGTAAATGTGAACTATGAATACAAAAAGAAAAAGAACAACTAATTGCTGTTAAACTCTGTCGCAGCAGTACTGAAATATACAGCTGTTCCCACAGTGGACAGCACAGTTTGACTATTTTAGCCACATAAAGTCTGAAAGAAATTATTAGATGGCACAGGAAATTGAGTAGCTTTTCTAACTGGGAATAAATAAGTCAGAGATGATGTTGGTACAATCAGTGTTTCGTTACGAGTGGGCTGATTAAGATATAAGATGTATGGGTTAACTGCTGGAAAAATGTTTTATTTTTGTTTGCCTTTTTATACAGGGCCACAAGTCACCTTTCCTGATAGACTTCTGTGGATAATTAAAGTTTTGAAGGTAAGTTTTGAAAAGCAGTCTGAAGGCAAGCATCAGCAGTGATTTGGAAATTCTCCTAAAGAAGGATCCAGAATGTAGACAGCTTGCACCACACCTAAAGATGTCAACCCTAGCTTTTATCAACATCTTAAAAAAAAAAAAGCATACTTTGACTACTGTTGGCAATAAGGCAGAAACTGCTTCTATCAGCACATCTAAACACAAATTGTCATGTTCACTTCAAATGAAGCTGAACATATTTAACTGGGTGGTCAATCATTTGTGTATTTTATTTTATTTATCATTAACTTGTTAAACAAAAGGGAATCAAGAAAACCTTGCCTGGGTTTTGGATGAGACATTTCATTAACACATATCTCAACAGAGGAATGTTTTCCAGAAATGTGCAGTAAAAACTTAGGATACTCAGGTGACTGGAAAATGAGGAAAATCATCTAACTGACACACAAAAGAAGTAGGACCCTTTTAATCTTGGGGTTTTTTTTAAACTTTTAAAACGTTTTTTGACAATCCCTTCAGGAGGTATTTGCTGTTCAAGAAGTCACTTTACAGTAATTCCCTTATGGTAACTTCACTCAAAACTAAGAGAACCAATACACCATCAGGACACCAGGGTAAGGCTGCCTGAGCTATTATCATGAGTTTTCATTTCTATTTTTGTAGTACCTGCTGTCATGGCATATTTGCAGTAGAGCTCAGCAATAGTCCTTCGAGTACAGCAGAGCCCTTCTGATAACACCAGCATTACTGCAAGCACCCATTCTTGCCGAGCAAGCTTTAGCCCTTGTGTATTTAAAGTTGTCTTACAGCTTGATCAGCTCAGTAAAACACACCAAGAGGGGAAGGGGGGAAAAAAAAAAAAAAAGACACATTGTAAAGCAGATCTGTCAACGTGTTCCTGAAATACCACTCATGTTCTCACTATTAGGACAGCATCTTTACAGCATGGTCTTCAGCCAAGGTGGTGTTAAAGCCCTGCATAAACTCAAGCCCTGACCTAAAAAATGTCTCCAGAGGATCTAGGCTGGGCTTGGAGACAAAGCACTTGGGGCTCCACGTATGCAGAAGAGCCTGCGTCTGCAGGCAGCAGCCACTCAGACACCCACATCTGCTCAGAGTGGTACAGAGTTCACCTCTGCATCACCCAAACACAGCAACTCTGTCCAGCAGCACCTCGGTAAAACACAGGCAGCACAATTGTGCCACGATTGAAAGGGTGTGTTTTGCTCTGGGAAGTAATTCCATTAAAAATAAGACTATTGCACAGTTCTGCTTTGGGGCTCTGGCATCACAGCTTTTCCTCCACCTCCACAGGGCCAACAAAAATAAGATGGGATAAGCAGCAGTGAGACCCTGCACTGCCAACACAGATCTTCCTGACTTGCAGCCCCTTGCCCCCGTGCAAGCACACTTAAAGATGGGGCAACAGCAGCACCACCAGGAAAACGGGAGGCCTTAGGAAAAGCAAAGCTATGAAAAATGGTGTGAAGTTTGCCTGACATTTGAAAGTACTGATGCTTTTTTCATAGTAGGATACAGGAGCTCAGCTTTTCTGCTTGCTCAGAGAGGTGCAAAGCAGTGATTCTATTAATGCTAGTGGTGTTTTACCCAATTTTCTGTGGATTCGGTGAGAGGCATTCAGATCAAAGGTCTCTACGCTAAAAAGCTGAGCACGAGCTGCAAATGAGGCACATTTGGAGTAACAAGGAGTATTTATCATTCTTACCTCAAGGCTTGCAAAAGTCTAGGTGAAAAAATGCCTAGAAGATACCAGTCACTCATCATGAATGGCCAGTCAGAAAGAAGATTTTCTAGTTTTTCACCTTCACTTCCCAGCAAAGCGCTGCTGTATTAACACATGATGAATATGTACACCCCTTTAAAACAAACTCTAAAACGCTCTGTGCTCTCTGTAACGAGTACTGAGGCTCCTGCCCCTTCTACCCCCATGCAACATACACTCACAAACTAAAACAATGAGATCCCTGATCCTTCCTCAGCTTTGTAAATGAGAAACAAAAATAAGTTTGCTGCCACATTCAAAGTTGCATCCACCAGCCTGAATTGTTTCCCCACTTGTTTATGAAGTGGTGTTTTACTCTACTCGAGATGAGTTGCAGAATTCCTTATGAAAAATAATCTAAATACCACACCCTGAAATGCAGTTTGAGAGTTTTATCCTGTCTTTATCTGCAAGCCAAGAAGAAACACTAATTTCCCTTCCGACCACCACATCTACCTCATTGTCAAACAGCCCCCAACTGACAACCTCAGGACCAAATATGTTTCCTGTACCAACACTTTGATCTCCAATTGCAACTAACCTAGAAGGGTAATAGTTACATTCGAGGTCACTAGGAGGTCTTGACCTCAGTTATTTCACCCTTCTCCAAAGAAACTTCTACTTTAATCATCAGCTTCCGGGTAATCTATTAGTAACTGGCATAAATCATACATCAAAATGGGCTCAGGCGTTGTCACAATGGTTAGAAAATTATCCATTAAGCTCTTCCTCCTCTCCCCAAGCAAACACTGGATTCTGACTTTTCAAAAATAAAAAAAACTAATCAAAGATGTGCCTTATAGTTTCAATTCCTGAGCGTATCCATTCCTCTTGAAAGCAGGCAGGAGAAAGGGAGGTGGGAAAGAGTAACCAAAGACAGCGCTGTCCTGCGATGCTGTTCAGTGTGATAAGCCAACATGCCAAAAAGCACATTTGCATCCACTCTCACCCATGCTTTCTCCTCACCACCATCCCAGGGATACACAAAACTGAAGACTGAAATAATTCAGGGGAAAAAAAAAAAAAACTGTGAGACTTGGCACATGTAAATTTTGCTGCCTGACTTCACCATCACTGATTACAGCTGACGGAGAGTTAATAAAAGAGCAAAGCTGGCTGTCAGAGCAGATTAGTGTGTGTAAAGGACAAGACAAAAGAATAATGCCGTCATTATTATTTATGGTCATTAACTGGGTTGAGTTCACTTCTACAGTACCCTACCTGAGCAGTAAAAATGATCATCTAAACATGAAATACTACATCTAGAGTTAAAACACTATCATTTGCCTGTGCATTGGCTTGATCTCTTTTATAAGAGGTATTTGATCCTGGAATTAGCCAGAGTGGGTAACAGAGATTTAGATAATGTGAGTAAGAAACCCATCAGATTTTTGACCTTACAAAGAACAGTGCTTCTCTAGTAATGGAGCAGATAAAAGCTCACTGCCTCCTTATCAAAAACAATTGAAAGGCAGGCACTGTGGGAAGGACAGGGGAAGCAATGGTGGAGGCACAACAGACAGCACAACTGAGGTAAAAAATCTAATACAAGAGAGGAAAGGGCATCCAAGAGGCAGGAAAAATGGGAGCATGTGGGGAGCAGGATTCTGTGTGGAAGACTCCAGTGGCAGGGACTTGAGAAAAAGGGAGATGATAAGAGAGACAGGACAGGGCTGCTTTGAGCAACAGATGAATTCCAAGATAGATACTGTGAAGGTGGTATTCCGGCTGGAAGAGAGAATGAAGATGACTGGGGGACAGAAGGAAAATCAGAGGAGGAGAGGCCTAAAGCCTGAGGCAAAACACGCTGGAATATCTCACAAAAAGCACCCTTGAGAGGCATCATGAATAGAAGGGTAGCCTTTGGGAGCCTGTGTCCAGAGGAAAGCAAGGCAGTGTCAGATGCTACTGGTGTAGCAGCCGTTGTGTATCTCTGGTCAGAGTAGGTGTGTCAAGTCCTAACTACAGGTTGGAAAGCATACCTTCCCTGATCTGGTACTCCAGGAGCATTCAAAATCCCTGAGATGGCTGAAAACTGCAATAGCCCTTGCTGTCTGCCCTTATCTGCCACCTCTTCTTATTTGTTCCTTTTTGTTTCTTTCAAATAAGATCCCAGGGCTTTTCATCTATAAGACCTGAGCTGAAAACACTGACAAACTCTTTTTTGTCCTTGTCTGGCAGGGTGATTAATTCAGCCATGACTCATTGTCAACAAGAATGTCCATCAGATGTATGCAGACTATAGGCCATGGGATAGGACATCCTCTCATGCACACCTTGAAACCCCTGCTCATCCAACAGTAGATTGGTATTCATCATGTTACTGCAGCCACTCTTGCCTCATTTTAGTCATGTAATTCATGGGACAGGGATGGATCAGGGTTCAACTCACCCACTGGTGACCCTTAACATTTAGTCTACATAGTTATATTTTAAAAGCCCTGGCTTTTTTTGAGAGAAAATTTCTTCAATGGATTTTAATGTAAAGTCTACCCATATTATTATACATACAACTATACCCTAATTCAGAGGCTGTCTGCTTACTGTTATCCCTGAAGAAAAATGGGGGCTTTTCCTGTTTTTTAAACTAGAGAAAATGTGATTTTTCAACACTCATTGCAAAGTTGCAATTTGTTATACCTGTACTACAGGTCTAAACAGAGAAAGTGCAGCTGCTGATAAATGGAGTAGCACCTCAATAGGAGTTCTCAATACCAGACCCCTGTGTTGGTCTGCTCATTTATTCATTTCCAAAAGAATAAACTCTTTGTTTAGACCTAGAGAGATTATATGGCTCTACTTGTGTGAAACTGTCTTTACCCTGAGCAGCTACTGTTGCTGCAGGAAAGCAGATTCACACTACGCTCTCCCCAGTGCCAGAGAGAAAGATGCCATCTTATCTTCATCAACAGGTTCCAGATTTTGAGATTGCATCCTTCTAAGTAGATTCTGAGTAGGAGAATTAAGATATAACTTAATTTTTCATGCAAGCAGAATTATTCGCCATACTTTTCTTATACCTTTGTCCTTTGAGATAAAGAAATCCTGTGCTTTGGCAGATGTAGTTTGGAGGACAGTTCTGTGCTGATTTGTAATCAGGTTATAATCATACTTTATGTTATTTATTTTCTTTATGTATACTTTTAAATGACAATGATACTAGGAATTAACATCCCTCATGCTATAGTCAGAAACATGATGCAGTTACAGAAGCTTAGCCAGTGACAGAGAAAGCACCAGGAGCGGCACAGGGAGACATCAACACACTGTAAAATACCAATATCTACAGGAACTCTTTCCCACAGACTGCCTCCTTGCTGAATAGCTAAGAGGACAAGACAGCTATGGAACATCATATACTCTTCACAAAGGATGGAGTCATTTCATTCTTTGTAATAAGGAAGAATAGAATAGATGGCTTTCAGTAGTGCAGAGATATTAGTACAAAAGACGCTCAAACAGAAACCTGGATTCTTGTCACTTCCCTAACTATTTTCATCCTCACTTACTTGGGCAGTTTTAATTCTGAATAACATCCAAAGCTTGGAGAGCAATGCATCATATTTAAAATTCCAAATGTGCTACAGGAGCAAACCTTAGTATACTGCTGATATCAAGTATCAAACCTAACCTCAGTCCAGTCCTATCTTCCAATACAGCATTGGCCATACTCCCTATGCTGAGCCCCAGGGGAAACCACAAGGTTTCCTTAGGTCACCTAAGGATGAAGCAAATAAAGGAAATATTCACTTATGTCTTCAGATATTTTGAACAATCTGCCTAAACAACTTGCTCCTGCCAGTGGAAACTGAGGAAAGATGTTTTGCAGTTTAATCTATCTAAAGAGCTCTGCAAACCTGACAACAGATGATGATGGCATCCTTGAGGTTGAAGTTTCACATTTTCTTGATATCTTAGATCTGCAATTTAGCAAGCCAAAGGAATGAATGTATTAAGAATTAGTTTTTCATAATCTTACTGCAACATTCACTCAGTATTTTAGTGAAATCTGCCAATTTTTAATGTGTATCGACTGCCACAGAATCAAATTGGAAGGGCCAGGAGACGGTCCTTTTTTTTATAAAATACATCTTTATAAAGTGTGACTGTACCTTTTAAAAGAATGTCTCAACAAGGCATTATTCAAAAGCAGTTAAAGGCCATTGAACATAACTTTGGCGGGCCAGTGATGGCATTCTGAAATCTTTCCCAAAGAAATTACAGGCCTAAGGTATTAAACACACATAAAGCTAAGCACATATTATAAGACACCTTTGCAGAGACTGTATGATCCAAAGTGTGAATTCAGTGTTAGCATTATGCAGGGACAGTTCAATACACACAGAGACTAAACCTTCATAGATCCTACGAGTAAAAGCAAATCCAGCACTCCTTCATCCTACGGCAATAACATATTGCTCTCTTTTCTAAGGAAAACTTTCATAACCCACCAACTACCAGACTGAATGGACATCAGCTGAGTCACCATGGTATTCATTCCTTGGTCACTTTTATTCTTCAGCCATATTTTACACAGCAGTTCAAACTGTTGTTTTTTTCTTTTTAAATACGATGACAGAGGGAAATGTAATCAACTTATAGTTTTACAAACACATCTCAAGGCTTTTCAGTAAAATTTGGCTTCTGTGCAAGCTCGCAGTACAATGACTAGATGGAGTTCTTCTTTTGAAGTTTTGTTTAAGAATATTCTCCCAGGCTAAGACCCAGTAAGTTACAGTTTAGCCTGGAGCAAATTTTTACAACCAAGTTATAAACCCCTGGAATAGGAGTTCATAATGGAAACAGCTGCTCAACCCTCACTATAGCGGGTGCAAGTATAATAAAAACTGCAGGAGTTCACATTAACAATGGCGTCCCCTTACACTCTTTCCTGTTACCCATCCATTAAACAAGCAACACTACTTAATAGAAGGAAAGGCAACAGGCTTTCCTCTTTTCCCTACAACCCTGCTTCTTCCCCTCAATAACTAGCTAAGCAATTTATAGGTGACAAAGAATACACTCCCCAACACCCAGGGGACACTTAGGGTAGGCTCTACAACACCAACATTACACACCAGTGACACAACAGTGTAGTTCATTCCAGGCAAGTACTTCATATTACAGGATGCACAAATATTGCACATGACACAAATCTGACAGCCTGATTGTGCTGGGCAATTCCCACTGAATCTCACCCCCAGCATAGTTCTTCATTCCTTTACCCCTCTCTGGATGATACTTGCAGCATTTTCATACACAGTTCATAGAACCATAGAATAGTTTGGGTTGGAAGAGACCATAAATATCACCTGGTTCCAACTTCACTGCCATGGGCAGGGCACATTCCAACAGACTAGGTTGCTCAAAGCCCCATCCAATCTGGCTTTGAACACTTCCAGGGATGGGGTACCCACAGTTTCTCTGAGCAGTTTGTTCCAGTGTCTTACCACCCTCCTAGTAGAGAATTTCTTCCTCATATCTTGTCTAAACCTACCTGTCAGTTTAATGCCATTGACCCTTGCCCTCTCCTTCCATTTTGGATGTTGCTTCAGAGGATTATAAAAGCCAAAGAAATGCATTGCAGACGGTGGGTATGCAATGCGAGCCCTGCACTATGATCGGGTTGCTTTCTTTCCCTAAGACAGCCCTTAATTTTCTATGCACTGCTTTCTCTACCTTGTCTCCTATTTTCAGCAGGTTATGAAAAGAATTATTCTTGAGTTCCTGTACTCCTTCGGGACACTGGTTACCCAAGCTGCAGGTTCTGAGTGTGAAATATAGCAACAGTTGAGGGACAACCCCTGATCCCACCTCCCAAGCTGGGATGACACCAGGCTAAAAGGCTACACAAGCAGGTATCAAAAACCCAGCAGGAGTTGACAATGACAGCAGCATCCCTTTGGACATGTTTTTTTCCTTTCTATTAACTAACAGGATTTTTTTGCCTAATATTTACCAGTGAGCAGTATATTAAGCCTATTTTGGCTCTCAATGACACAATAGGACTGTACCCCACCCATCCCAAACACTTCACTCCACAACCAAAGCACCTGTGCAGCCACGTATTGGAATCTGTGCAAAGGACAAACCCAAAGCTTTCTACAGAAGCTTACTTTTCAATGCAGCCAGGCTCAGGAGAGAGCTATCAATAATATTGATTTGCAACAGAAATGTTGTTAGAAAGCAGGCAACTTGAAAGAAAGGAAAGGCACTGCTTCCACAAGAAAGGAGAAGAGAGAGATGAAAGCTTGGGATGCTAGACAGAACTTGGAAAAAGAACAATGTTTGCTCTTATTTCCTGTATCTCTGTGGGTTTATGTAGGGACTGTCACAGAAAAGGATACAAATCTCATCGCCATAGCCACAGTCTATCTGCAAATAGGCACCTCAGACAGTCTAGTTAGAGGCAAGAACTGTGTGGCTACAGGTTTGTTAAAATGATTCTTCCTGTCAAAAGGAAACCTTGTCTTCTGTGACTCACAAGCCAGTAGACTTCCAGAGTCAGTCAGTACCTGCAGGAATTACATGTAGGATCTGCTTAAACAATATTTTTTCTATAAATAAGAAAAGTATAAATTCTCAATCTTGGTACTTGTAGCTGTGTCTTGTTTACATATGACATCAGCATAGCTAAAGGATTCTCTCCTCTGCATGTGATCAAGCAAGAGGTACAGTTCTTAAATATTGACTACTTAATTAAGAAACAAATTTACCTTTGAAGTCAAGTGAATGTAGGAAAGAAATATTATGGGAAGTGCTTTTGGTATTGTACTTTCACAAGAAGCCTGAAGAAAACACAAACATCATAAGGGCACATGTTAAATAAGATGGGGCCAGACTCTCTCCAGCGGTGAGCAGTAACAGGGGCAGAGAGCACAAAGTAAAACATGAGAAGTTTCATCTCAATATGAAGAAAAATTTCTTTGAGGAGAACAGAGCACTGGAACAGGCGCTCCAGGGAGGTTGTGGAGTCTCTTCCTCTGGAGATAGTCAAAACCTACCTGGACATGTTCCTGTGTAGCCTGCTCTAGCTGACCCTGCTGCAGCAGGCGTGTTGAACTAGATGATCTCCAGAGGTCCCCTCCGACCCCAGCCATTCTGTGATTCTGAACAAGGACCTGTAACACTTCCTTAAGCACAAGCAGGGGAAAAACACTAAGGACAAAATTCTCAGATTTATAAAGCTAAATGATTCACCTTCCTAAATGGTAGCAAGCTGCAGTGTTTACGATTATCTAGATTATGGTGGAGCCATTAGTCTCTGGCAGAGGAGCTCTTGCCCTGAAGAACTAACAATGCCAGCAAGACTCTTTCCTGTTGCATCATGTACCAATTTTGTTTCTCACACCGGACTTCGCCAGTCCAGTCACCATATGGTACAATCTAATAATACACGAGATGGCAGCAGATAACACTTCTGTTGTAGGTTAAGGACTAACATGGCTTATTTTGGGAACTGCAGCTCACTGCAACATACCCACTTGTTTCCTTCTAATGACCCAAGCACCATATCTGGGCACCATCTTCAAAATTAATGTTAGACAAAGACCACATTTTCCAAAAGGAAAGAAGGCCTGCCCTCCCCAGCAGAAATGTGGAGGCAGAAGCTCCTCTGACTTCTCCCAGAAAAGGTCAAGTCACGGTCCTGATGCTCTTCTCTGGTCTTGTGGTTCCCTCCTGGCTCAGGGGGGAACTAGAACAGGGAGGACTTGTCTACATAGCTGATAGCATGAATTTTCCCTAGCTTTTCATGAACATGAAGTTTATTAATCCTATTTCTTCATTTTGATCAGGCTAGCTTTCCCCTCTACAGAAGCAGTGGTGCATACTAGTAGGAAAACACAGGACTTGTCACAGCTCCTGTCAATTTCAACAGAACAAAAATGATGCCTCAGCCAAGCTAGCATAGAAAACCTTGGCTTTTTATAGATGGTTGATGGGTCACTAGGTAAATTACACTGAAATCTAACAGAGCAAATTACTGACTGTTATCATTAATGGTAAAGTATTCAACGGCAAAAGAATATCACCTTGAATTAATGCCACAAGTGAATATCTTTAAATGTAGTATATTTCATACATAGATATGATAATTTTCCCTAGACAGACATCTAGGAGGGAGGTGCTTGGATCCTTCTACAGCTAAAAAGAGGCCCTATTATAAAGCCTGATAGAAGTCCTACTTTTGAGCCTGTGTTTACCCAGGAAACCTCACCTCTTTTTGATATGGAAAAGCCCATGGGTCCCAGGAAGAAAAGCTGAAATTCTCTCAAAATGCGTTTTTTCCAAGATGAACAGCAAGCCAGTCACATCAGCTCCCTGGCAAGTTTACCAATAGCAGTAGATGTCCATGACTTTAAAAGAAAATTTTCTCAACAGTAAGCTCTTTTCCCTACTAATTTAAGTAGCAGTAAACATAAAACACAAAAAGACATGCTCACCCTTCAAACCAGACACATCATGTATAAGAAACAAAGGCTCTTGTATTTCCAACTGACAAAAGAAACAGAAAAAGAATAATCTAAGAAAATTGATAAAATCTGTCAGATAGGTGGCAAAACAGGCCCAAAACTCCTGCCAGATAAGTGACTTCTGCAATTGCACAAAATGAGCATAAGGCTGTATCTCCATCCCTGTCTCCAAGCCCCCCAAACTCTGATGATCCCATCAGCCATCTCTCTGGCTAACAAGAGAAATACTCCCGGCAGAAGAAACGCTGTGCAATTTTCCTGATCAGGCCCCATGCAGCCACACAACTTAGCTGCCAAAGACCGAGCACTTACAGTAAACCACTGCTAATTAACTCACAGAGTAAAGGAGGAATTAAGCTGCTGTAAAATCCAACAGTACAAATGCAGGAGAAAATCATAACCTCATTGCAGATGCTCTATTAGCCAGCAAGGACTCTGCATTTGCCCAAGTGTGTTTTTCAGTCGGCCTACTGCTTTAAATAATAAGCTATTTTCTACTGTAATGCACCAAATCTCAAGAGGATCTGATCTGGAGTGATGCTGAGGACTCGGTGCCCAGCTACTCTCAGTGGAAACTGGGTGAACACTGTACCTCTGGATTTGGCCAGTGATATAGACCTGATGAGACATGCAGCACAAGACAAGCAATTGGTTTGTTTTCTAAAGCAGAAAAAGGAAAAGAAAAAAGGAGAATGCTTTTTTTTTTTTGGCAGACCAATAGCTAACAGGGCACCAGCTGGACTGATTCTTTAAATGCTGCCATAGGTGTTTACGTGCAGCATGCAATGTAAAATGGCAGTCTAAAACCTACATAAACCTCTTCTTCATGTTGCTGTTTTAAGCACAAGTGAACACGGGCTTACACCTACACCTTCTCTAGACAGTAGATCACTGCAGAGTCTTTCTGTCTACTAAACCAAACGTAAAGACTCATTCCAGGAGTTAGACATTTACCCAAGTTTTACTACTTAAACTGAAATGCTTGGAGCCTCAAATTTAAATAGTAAAATTTGTCTGGAAATTTCAATGAGAGAATACAGATTACAAACATTTAGTCCAACCTTTTATATAATACAGGAATTTCCTCTGCAGTCTCAGGTGTAGAAATTATTTCCAGAGTTTGTTTGTTTAAGGAAAGCCTTGAGAAAAATTTTCATTTGTTTGACAGTGTGGTAAACCACAACCACGCTTTTCACAAATTATTTTGAAAACCTGCATTAGTAGCTTGCATATTACCAAATCCAGATAATTAGAAACAACATCTAGTAGTTTTGATAGTTCCCCAGACAGTTTAAAATAAAATGACTCAATTGATGAGATTTGCTCTCTGATTTTTGTTCTAAACCATAAGGTGTTCCATAGAAAACTGAGAAAGCATAAAATGTTCTAGGAAGACCCCAGTCAGGTGGCAACTCAAAGTTGGAATATCTACAGTTAGCCCAAACCTCTAACATCATAACACTGTCCTGTAGTGCACAAAATACAAACATGAACATACATGTTTAAAGGGACCATCTTTCCAAAGCAGTATTTTAAAAACCTCCCATCCACAAGCTACCGCTGATGGTGTTTTGGTGGCTTGTGTCTCACTAACAAAAAAACATTTTAAGTTCCACACATCTTATTTTCAAGTGTTTGCTTACAGTCCAGTTATGTGAAGATTTTTGCTTAGGTGTTTTATTCCATACCATTTCCTTAAAATTCTGTTTGTCTCTTAGGCAATATTTTACTCCAATGAGAAGCACAGCCAGCTGTATGATGTCAGTGGACTTCTGCAGGTCAATTAAGTACGTGTGACCCTTAGCAATAGTTTTGCTGGTATGTAGGTGTTCTAAATACATGGAAATTATATGTTATGGGTGCTCAACTTGAAGAATTACTAAACTCATAATGTTATTTCTTCTTAGCAACTCACTGTGGAGAAAAACTCTGAATTTCTCCTTACCAATCACATCATTATCATAAAGAATTCATGTCCTAAAGACACTGCATTAAAGGACCAGCTTGAGCTGAATTCACAGATTTTGGACAATACTAATCCACTCATAAGACTCAGCCTTATGCTCAAAATATTCATTTTAAGTGAAGCCTCAAGGAAAGGTGTTATTCCCAGCTCAAGCCAGAGCTTTTGCCACTTCTACCCTCTCTTTTGGACACCTCCTGAGATGTCCTGTTCCTCAAGGTCACCTGCTCAGTTGCAGCTTGCAGAACATCCCGAGTCATCCCAAATACATTTCCATTGTGTGCAATTAACTCTTTAGCCTTTCTCAGGCACAACTGAATAGAGGTAATAGCTAAAACAGCCCACAAGTAATGCCTTATGATACAAGTATCCCAAAGTCCTGCAAGAGAAATGCAAACTCACAGTACCATATGATAATGGGAATTCATCACAGGCTAAACCTGAAGTGTGAAATCACTCATTTGTGCACCTAAATCTTTTTAGTTAGTAAACATCATGGTCTGAAACTACATGTGACATATGGCTGCAGCATGCTTGAAAAAGGGTGCCAAAACTGGATCTGTTTGAGAAAGCAGGTCACCATCCTTTGCATTCCCCTGCCTCACTAGCACCAGTGTTGGTCACAACCCAGGCCACAGGAACTTACACTGGCTCAGTAAAAATACTGCCCAGAACAACATGCTCACCATGAAATTTACACACCAAAGAGCACAAAAACATCCACAGAAAGAAACCTCAGACATTCCCCCACACCTCCACGTGAAATTCTATGCTCTTTCAAATCTTTTGCTGGGCGGCTGCGCATCCTCAGATTTTTCTGCTGTTCCCTTCCATCCACCTCCCTGGCTCATCGGCCGCTGCAGGGCATCTGCAAAGCGGTACATGCCGCACTGCCATCAGCGCACTGATGACACCCAGCTCTCTGTCTCCTTCCCTCTTGACCCAGACACAGCTGCTGGCAACCTCAAACAATGTCTGGCAGAAATCGGTTTCTGGAAGAAGGCCAGCTGGCTGCTGCTCAACCTGGACAAGGCAGAAATAATGCTAATCAGCAGTGGGAAGTGCTTTGAGGACCTGGTGAAATTCATAAGTGCTCCATCAGCTGAGGGCATTTATCTGGCCATCATCCTAAGCTGTATATAGTGCAACCACTGGGTTGGGACTTAACTTCCATAAAAACTCACCAAAAGATTCACTCACTCGTGGTTAAATGCCTACTTCATTTTGAAAGGTCTCAACACCCTTCCTTTGAGTTTGACTGTGAAAACTGCACTGGGCACCTAGATAGATGGCCAGGAGTGCCCCTTCTGGTCCTCTTCTAGATAACAAACCAAAACAACTGCAAGCCTGTTCCCTGGTGTCTTGCACATCCATCATTTTATAGCATAACTCATCTGGAAAAATGATAGTCACTTCTAAAAGTGCCGTCCACTGATGCTTTAGATAAAACTTTAAAAGCAATTTACACCCCACCTCTGAAAAGCAGCAGCTTGGTTATTTTAAAAAAAATCAAGCAATGTGACCAGATCTATTTTCCTCGGTCAAGACCAAGGATTTTAGGTAAATGATGAACATTGGGACAGATGATCTTTTATTTAAGACATCTCATGCTTCTCGGTTCTATCCTTATAACGGACAAATAAGTCTGCATTAAAATTCCCAGAATTTTGCAAGGGGTAATAACTCAGTGACTTAATTTACTCATTCAGTAGTAAGACATTTATATGTTGAAACCCTAGAAGCAAGAACAGATGTAACACCTAAGTCTGTTACCACAACATGAAGACCAGAATTGACAGTATTGTATTTTATCTTTGAACTGCACATCTGAAGCAGGCTTTTGGGGTATCTTCCTGAGCCGTGCTGACATTCAACTACTGCTAGAAACTTCTTTTTCTTTCACAGAATGGGTCAGGCTGGAAGGGACCACAGTGAGTCATCTGGTCCAGCCTCCCTGCTCAAGCCATCATCCCAGAGCACTTGGCACAGGACTGCACCCAGGTGGTTCTTGAATTTCTCCAGTGAGGGAGACTCCACAACCTCTCCAGGCAATCTGCTCCGGTGCACTGTTACTTGCACAGTAAAGAAGTTCTTTCTCATATTCACGTGGAACTTTCTGTCCATCAGTTGCTGCCCATTGCTTCTTGCTCTCTTCCCCAGCACCACAGAGAAAAGCCTGGGTCCATTCTCTTGATTCCATCCCTTCAGATACTGATAGACATCAGCACAATACATCTGTCAACACAAAGTGTTGCCTTTTCTTGAGGCTGAACAGGACCAGCTTCCTTAGCCTTTCCTTATCCTTTGTTGCCCTCCACGGGACCCACTCTCTATGAGTGGGCCCTCTCTCTAAAGGTCAGCCAGGCTGATGGCTGGTGGCTCTTTTGCCACCTGTTCCTGGACTTGGGTTTACACCAGAGGTACCTGACTAAACCTCTTCATTCAAGGCAACTACACATTAAACCAGTGTTGCTTGATCCATTTCCAGACCACAGTAAAGGCAGTAAAATCATAACAGGAGGCTCCTTTCTAATGAGCAGTATTATTAGATGGTAAAGCTGCTTACGACAATGCATTTTGCAAACATGAGGGGAGGGAAGGTAGTTTTATGAGCATGGTTTGTTTCCTTTTTATAGGTATCTTCTGTCAAACAAACAGCTTTACTTGTCTTTGCTTCATGGACAGTGCAGTAGGCCGGTGTTAAAGGCAGAATTTTTATTTGCTGTTCATATTTGTTTAAAATATCTATTTGAAACAACACATATTGTTTCTACACAGATATGTTGGAAAAAAATCCCAAAACAACAGAGAAAAAAAAAAAAAAAAAAAAAAAAAAAAAAAAAAAAAAAAAAAAAAAAAAAAAAAACAACAACAGAACACCAATCTCCACAACTTCTAGGTCTCACAGGAATTTGGAGGCTGCTTTTTGGCCAAATTAGTTCTGGCCATATCCTTTTAACGCTAAGCGAAGAAATGGTGTTGGTAAAAGAAGGCAGGTTATGCAAGGCTGAGCAGATATCTTCAGCACAGTGTGTATGGGACAGCAGTTCTCCAGGGTAACAGACAATAGCTTCATTTTAAAAGGGAAAAAAAAAAAAACACAAAGGAGAAAAGCTGTGGAAACAAATTAATTTGGAATATGTAAAAAAGGATTATGAAAGAAAGCACAAACTTTCCTTCTCTGCCAAAAGAAGCGATTTACTATGTGTACATCTTTGCCTTGTTACAGTTTATTATGGAGTTGGGTAGCTAAAAGAAAAAGAATTCAAATAAGGAGAGGCTACAAAAAGGCTGGCTCCTACTGTGAGCACAGGGGTGAGGAGAACATGGAATAATACATGAAAAAAGCAGCTCATTGCAACAAAGTGACTTGTTAAGCCTTCAAAGTCTGTCACCAGTGCTCCTCCAAGCTGTGTAACTGATTGCATGGCACATAGTGGGGGTTCAGTGGTGTATATTTCTGACTTCCCTTTTCTAAAAAGAAACACTATACAGCCAAAATACAACAACCTTCCACACGTACCTACATGCTGTGAACACCAAAAAGCAAATCAAGTTGCTGAGCGTGGTACATGGCAGTATAACAAGGGGTCATGGGATGAAAGCAAGAAAGAGAACATTTTAGGCTGAACATCAGGGGGAAAAGACTTCTGTTGAACTGTGAAAATGCTACATGCCCACGTTAAAAATTAGCTAGACAAAGCACTAGAAATTACTTTGTATACTACAACTCTGCATTGGCAGAGAGATGGAGCAGAACAAATTGGCCTCTGCAAACCCTAACTTCTTATATCCTTCATAAAAAACAGTCTACAACAGCTCTTAGATTTAACAAAGGCTTGCACTTAGAAGAGAAATTGAAACTGGGAAAGCAGAACATCTCCTTGCAAGCCTGTTTTCACTGAGAGCAGCACAGCGTGGGAGGTGCAGTCGTTCAAGCGCATTACGCTCTGACTTAAGTTGAGAGAATCATTTACAGTAAAGAAACAGGAGTGATACAGGAGTTTTTAGCATTTTTACCATCATGACTTTCTTAGCACACCACAGTTTGGGAAAAAAACAAAAATGCAATCTGCACGTTTTCATTGAGAAAAGAATGAAATCTTTGCCCATCTATTAAATCTTTTCTCATTTCCTCACCTATACATTAACCCAGGCCCAGTTTCACCAAATCCAAAAGAGGAGCTGATGTCTCAGGAAACATTGCGTTCCTACACATTTCATAAAATGCAACACCTGTGTAGGAGGGAAAGACTCAGGTTAATGTTTCCATTCAGTCACGATTCAGTCATAATTCACTCTTTCTGACAGCAGCTGGCAAACCAGTAGCTGATGCATCCTGTCCAGCAGGTCAGCAGCAATGTAGCTCTAGGCTACCCACGCCTTCTACCCAGTGGTACTGATCTAGGATGGCCTGAGAGGGACTTTGGAGAGGAAAAGACCTGCTCACACCTGCAAATCCCAGAACATATAATGTAAACAAATATATGCTCTCCATATTGTCAATGTTTACTTTATGGAGGTCCCTGGTAATAATCAGGGGATGAATTCTTGATTTCCACTGATTGCAATTTGTCACAAATATGGCAAGTAGATGTCATTGGTATGCAATTGGAGGCCCATACTACATTACAAAAAAGGGCCTGAATATCTGTAAGAGAGGTCATAAATAAAATGAACTAGAACATATGAGATGAAATTCCTTTCCCTAGTCTTGGCAGAGGCATATGATTTCCATTAGTAAAAGGGCCACAGTAAAACTGACTGCAGAGGAGCTGACTTTCCCTTGGCAGTCTTCTTCACTATAGATCTTCAGAATTTGTTTGCATTTTGGTTAACGTTTTCACAAAAAATATATAAAATATGAGTGGTTTCAACTGCACAGAACTGGCTCCTTTAGCTCCTTATGTGAAGCTAGGAAGATGTGCTCCATCTTACATGAGCTGAAATTCAATTTTTCACAATTATCCAAACCAACAAAACTCAGCCTGCCTAATTCTCATGAACACACACAAGCACCTCCAACAAAGTTTTAATTTGAGCAGATTTTCTGCTCATCTGTTCTCGACAGCAGTACATGCCGTGCAATTACCCTACAACATAAAGCTTCTATCTGGTGCACTTTGCACATGTATAAATAGTACAAGAGGTGAAAGAAAAATGAATTATTCCTTAATAACTGCTGTTTTCAGGTGATAAAAAAAAGCATACTGCTGTCACCATTCCCCTGAAACCTTAAACCCAATCCCAAGAAAGTACTAGAGAAAAAGTTGTGCTCCAAGTACTTACATGCCCATGTTAAATTTAAGAATTGGTTTAAGTACCTTCCCTAGACCAAGGCCCTGAGCAAGTGAAATATGATTTTTTCTATTTAAAATATTAAAAAGATACAGGCTGCCCAAGTGTTTTACATTTCTTTTTCCTTCTTGACTTCTAATTCATTTCTGACATAGTGTTTCCTTTCAGTCTCTTGTCTGTACCATAAATCTACCTGTAACAATTTGGTACAAGTCACACACTTTGCATGAAAATGGATCTTGCACCCTTCGCAGTCACGGGATGTGAGGTACAATGTCCATCATAAGTCACGTACAAAGTATAGTTTCAGTTACCAAAATCTCTCATTCAGGCATTACATCCCATTATGCATCCCAGTGTATCACAGACAGCTGGAATTAATTCAGCTATTTACTCCAGAGTAAATCACCGACTCCATGGAATGCAAGCAGCCTAACATCAGGAGTCAATGAGATCAAAATTAGGCCATCTTATATGAACCTTGCTTTGTAGAAATATTAACTGTGTTTATGGTCTTGGGGTCCCTGTTATTAACAGAACTGAGACACCACAAATTGCAGACATACACATGCATCTTACCAACTGGAAGAAAACATTTGAAATTTATTTTCAGAAAAGTACCATCCAGTTTCACTTCCTTTTTCCCCACCCCTAAAATCTTGCACAGAACTATCCAGTCCCTGCAAATGTGATCCAAAAATTAGATGGGGAAAGCAGGAAGGAACTAACTAGGCACTGGATCAGTCAATAACCCAGCAGCTGACACACAGTTTCCCAGCACTATCCAGTCCCTGCCTGATTGCACATCATGTCTCTCATCAGACACCTTGACACACGGGTGTAAACACCTCCACCAAATTTTTCAGGAATCACGGCTCAAGGAGATGGGTCAGACATCTTCAGGTGCATAAAAGGTTTAGAGTGACACCCAGGATGAAGTTGGCCCCTTATTTTCTGTAATGGAGATGAATAGAAGCAAAAACTGAAAGTAGTTTCTCCAGCTGTTGATCATAAGACCCTTAGCATATATATGGCATTTTCAGCAAGTGCTACTGGTACAGGGCCCTTCATCTTTTGTCAAGTGGGATAGCAAGCTTAGACAGAAAACACTGCTGAGCAGATATCAACCTGTCAAAAATCAGTTTTACTTATTTAAGATCATAACCCTTTTTTTACATCACTAGGAATTTCTGGGGAACACTAAAGCCCAGACCTAGGACAATGCCTTCCTTTTTCTAACTCATTAGTTTTTTTAATGATGCCTTTTTTGCTGTTTTGGATTGAGGTTTTTGGGGTTGGTTTTTTTTTGTTTGGTTTTTGTTTACAGCTCTGCTTATCAAACCTGCACAGTGGTAACAATATGAAGAAAAGCCAGAGAAGCAAACCCAAGCTAATTGATAGCAGGAGCATGTTTCACATAAACATTCATTATACACAGTGGTACTGCTGAAGCTACTGCACTGGCCACAGACCCTACAGTTTGGTACCACTGACCTTAATAGCAGGCAGATGAAGAGCAAAACTGACATATCAAGCATAAAGCTAGAGTAATTTGCACTCTTATGACCAGATCCTGAGCTGGCACACAGTGACCATAGCTTCCTCAAGATCACTGGTATGAGGTCAATTTTTTTTCTAGCTCAGTCAACAACTTTTAATCTGAGCACTACCAGGCAATCAAAGAAATCACTCAGCATTTGTTAAACTGCCAAATTAAAACTTAGGAGTTGTAGGTTCTTTCATCTTGATATCCATGTTTAAATATACATTTCATATTACTAGAGCTGCAAGAAATTAAATTATTTCAGATCACAGTTATTTGGAGACTCTTTTCCCCTCCCTGTTACTGAATCAGAGGGAGTCTACTGAAACTTCCCAGAGGAATCTGCATGCAGGGTTCAAATAAACTCATATATTCAATGCCTGTTTTACTCATAAAGAATAATACATCCTTTTCTGAGTGAAGACATGGTGAAAATCATTTCCTTTTCCGTGTGGATTTTCTGGAAAGAAAACTGGGATACCTCGTACCCCCCAGAGTACCCTTATCTTCCCTACAGTAGACAGGCTGTGCTATGGAAAGCCACTTGACATGTATGGCAACTAAATCAGTGAAAGCACATCAACAAGATGGGTGTTTGCTTTGTCTTCACCTTGAGGCAGGAGCTATGTCAGCAAACACTGAATTAAGAACACATGACAGGTAAGACTTCTCCATTCACCTAAACATTCCCCTCCATCACTGTGAGCTGCTCCACACTTCCCTATATTTCCATATGTGTTCCAGTTTGTCTTCTGGCATTTCTTTGTAGTTCCATGCCAGACCTCTGGATTTCTGTCCCACAGCAGTCCCAGCACACCGCCCTGCTCGTCACCTCCTCTTTTACACTGCTAGAGGTGATCCCACCCATTCAAAGGGACTCAGCCATCACACAGCCAACAAGTCACCTGCCCACAGGTCACCTGTCACTCAGCTCCCTTTTATCAGCACTTGCTAAATACACTGATGATGAGTACATGTAACAGATGTAAACAAAAATTTGCAATCAGATATACGCAGGGCAGTGAAACCTTTCACTTCTTCCAATGGAATCATGTTAAAAGGCCAAAATGCCTTTGAATAAAATTTAGAGAGACTACAAAATCCACAAGAGACAGAAAAATAGTGAGGGCATAGAAATGGCTGAGATGTAGAGAGACTGAACGTGCAAACAGAAAATTTGCAAAATTAATTTCAACTTGGAAAGAATACAATACAGCTACTTTTTTTTTTTAATAAAAAAGAAAAAACCTCCAGACCACACAAACCTAGAAAGCAGCAATGGGTAGGAGAGAGTGAGGGTCAGTAAGAGATAGTAAATTAGACATGAGTCCACAATGCAGTCTGACAGCAAAAAAGGTCACCACAATTTTAGGCTGCATATGCAGAGACAGCAAGTAACAGGGAAGTAATGGTTTTTATCTACATTTATCGGGTGCAGTCTACTATGGAAAAAACATGCTCAATGCTGTGTTTTGTGTAAACAAAAAATAATGGCAGTTTGGAGGGACTTCATAGAAAACAGCCACAGAATAGCTTGGAGGGCTAGCAGAACTAACCAAGGAAGATTAAAAGCTGGCAAAAAAAAAAAGTGCCAACCAAACAAACAGACATTCTCTTTACAAAGAAATTAGAACAATTCAAGAAGTTGACAAAAAATGATTGCTGAGGATAGGCAGGCAAACCTGCTCACTTTTGCATCAAAAGCAGTCAAGACTTACTTTGAGAATTACCAAGTCTAACATGGAAGGCTGTTAACATTGATGGGGCAATTATTTCCAGAACTGCTGTCCTGTGTGAATGTCCAGCTGCACCCTGGTAATTGTTTCTGGTTCACACAATAGCTAAGAAAAGCAGAACAATGTGAAAGACTGGAAAGAAGATGTACCAAAGAAGATGCAAAACTTACTCAGCATTGCAAAAGGGAACATCAGTAAAACTTGTGGAAGAAAAATTAAGGAGTAGGCCTGAGCTAAACACTTGGGCAATACTTCTCAAGGCTGAGATCAATCAGTCAGGATGACCTTGTATCACCCTAAGGCCAAAATTCAATCTGACATAAGAGGGTTTAAAGGCTTGAATCTGCATCAGAAAGCACATTATTGAGCTGAGGTGGACAACCATGGCCAGTGTATTCTGAAGGAGTGCCTCAAAATGACTGGTGCAATTTCCTCCTCATAACATCCTTAGAGGTAGTAGAGTGCTAATAGTAATATCCACAGGAAAGTGAAGATTTCTGTCAGTAGTAATAGAGTTAACAGCACTTTCTGCTTCCCAGATTTCTGGGAACAGCTCAATCACTTCACGCTCTCTACTGATCAGAAAGCAGTAAAAGTATTCAGAGCACCCAGGCCAAGCTAACAAGCTCCTGCAGGAATCAAAACCTACGAGCCTGGGCTTTGCTTTGCACTGTCCTCATGGTTCCTGGCTGGGCTCCGTGTTTGGGCTGAGCCTGCTCCTGTCTGCAAATCCAGTGCCTCATGAAACAGTGAAGTCAGTAAGCAACCATGCAAACAGCATCTGTGTGAAGAGGGAAGGCAAGACAGAAAAAAAATAAAAATCAATGTCTGAAGAAAGCATTGGCATCTCAATATGCCATTCAAAAGCAAACCCATCTTGATGTAGTGCAAGATAGCCAATGGAAAGAACTGCTGTTTCTCAACATCCTAGGCCATTTACAATTCATTTAGGCAATCAGTATATTTCAACACTCCTTTTAAATCCAAGCTGGAAGTGCTTAGTATTGAATTGGCACAAGTTTAAAAGAGGAGGGAAAAAAAGGAAAAAAGCAAAAGGCAGTACAATAACAAAAGAAATCCCAATCCATCTTTTCACTGAGGTGCGTTGCCTTGCTAATTTTGCTGTAGAAAAACAAAGCAGTTCTGGACAGCTGGTTAAAAGAAGCTGTTAATTTAAAATAACCTGTTTGTTAATTACCTTCAACTTTGGTCAGTTGGTTTCTGCACTGTAAACCCTAAAGGTAGCTTGAAATGAATGCATCTAGGGAGTGAGGAGTAATTAATGCAAGCAGGCAGCCGTGGCTGGAAGACAGAGGTTACAGTGAAGGAAGGAAAGGTCTAAACCAGTGCACATGCTCTTAGGAATTGGCCCTAGTGCTCTCTCCCTCTGCTCCCCCTCCTTTTCCCTTCTGCTGCAGAGCTGCAGCTACAGCTGGAGCCCTCTGCCAAAGCAGGGGTGTCCCACTGCCCCTCAGGCACTCTGCCACCACCAGCAAAAAAAAACTTTGTAGGCAGCAGCCGCAGCAGTGGCACAAGCAGCAAAGTAAGCAAAGATCCTGCATGCAGCCATGCTGGCTGCCCTCCCTCCCTGTATCTGTCCCTCTCCTCGCTGGGAGCTGTGGGAGACACCTCACTGGGACCCAGGGGACCACCCTCCTTCCAGAACCCTCCCTGGCCAAAAAATGCAGAAGGCTTCCACCAGCTTGTGGGTACTGGGGAAAATATCCCCCCCCTGCATCCCAGAACCCCAAAACACAACCCATGTAGAAATACAGCTTCCACCATGTCTTCACAGGCATAAAGGGTGATTTTCTGTTTTCCCAGCTTGCTGATCTCCTCTCGCCAGGGTAAGGTTGCCCCATGACCACCTTCAGGGAGAGAGGCTGCAGAGGGAGTGTAAAGGGAAAATAAAACCTCGGAAATTAGTCACTCGTTTTACAAGCTGCCTCCGCCTGGTTTGCCATGCACTCAAAATAGAAAAACAACTGACCTGTGAGTTATTTAAACACGAGTGTAACATTTAGAGGCACAAGGCAGGGCACACAGATTTTATCCAACTAATGTCTGCCTGACCCCTGCAAGTCCTCGGGTGACCCAGGCACACGTGGCCACTGTGGCCAGCAGCTCCCTTCTGGTGTCCCCACTGCCTCCCTGGGTTCCAAGCAAAAACGTGGTGCTGGTTCACACTGTCCGAGGGAAAAGTCTCACTTAGAAGAGCAAGCAAGGCTAACATGAGCCAGGCTTGTTTCCTTATAATAAACATGGCATCATCCTCAACAGATTTCCATTCTGGCAGCAGCCAGTGCATTTTCCTGCAACAATGAAGCAGATGCACAAAGTTTAGAGGGAGCTGGGAGCCACAGCTTTGAAACAGAACTTCCAGCAAGCTGTATATGCTGGGACCCACCGTGCTTCCAACTTCCATGTGAAGCTGAAGTAAAGAAAGCTGTGTTCAGATGGAAGTTTGGCAACACAGACTCCTCCCTTCTTTAACTCCATCCCTTGAATGTCAACCAATTTCAGCCACAGTCTTCTGACTTTTAATCCTTATTAAAATCACAGAATCATTAAGGTTGGAAAAGACCTCCAAGATCATCAGCTCCAATTTTTGACTGATCACCACCATGCCAACTAAACCACAGCACTGAGTGCCACATCCAGTCATTTCTTTAACACTTCCAGGAATGGTGATCCCACCATCTCCATCACCAGTCCATTCCAATGTTTAAGCACCCTTTCAGAGCAAAAGCTCTTCCCGACCTCCAACCCGAACCTCCCCTGCTGCGGCTTGAGTCTGTGTCCTCTCATCCTGTCACTGATTGCCTGGGAGGAGAGCTGGATTCCCACCTGGCTACAGCCTCCTTTCAGGCATTTGTAGAGAGCAGTAAGGTCCCCCCCAGCCTCCTTTTCTCCAGGTTAAACACCCTGCTCCCTCAGCTGCTCCTCATAAGGTTTAATCTCTAGACCATTCACCAGCCTTGGGTCTGTGATTTCTATTGCAACAACCTATGCCAAAACTACATTTGGAAAGAAAGAAAAAAGTTTAAAAAAAAAGAAGAAAAGCCTTTAAAAAAGCTGATAAAAGCTGGTTTCAAGCTTAAACCATTACCTTAGTATCAAATCATCCCAATAGGTAGAGATGGGATGCTTGATGTGCTCAAGAAAATCTATGTGCATCTGCTGTTTGCAAAAGAGGGTTTAAGGCGTGATTTAATTTGAGGCTTAAGTTGTCTAATGTAGGACACTGAGCTTTACAGCACACACATGCCTTTTTCTCTTTAACATTCCCACAAGTTAGACAGCTACATAGGGTCTCACCTGTACCTGGCACCTCCAAGCCAGGCACTACCTTGACAGCAGGTTGCATGATGCTGCCTAACCATTTCCCATCTAAACACCTCACCAGAGACTTACATTATCAGAGGTATGGTTTAAAATATGGCAGTAATTTCCAGCCATGTTTCTAGGCATGATAATGTGAAGGCTGAAAAACCAAGCATTCTAAGAGCAGGAAAGATATGAAGATAGTTTGCTGGCAGCTCTGTGCCAGTAGGCCACTACTCTGAAATATGTCATCTTCAAGTGGTTATAGTTTGTCAGCTACAACAACACAGCACACAACACCAACAGAGAGAAACTGCAAGGCATGTATATGCACACGTATGTATACTTCAGCCAGCATCACACCCAGGTCCTCAGCAGGAATACAAAGTTTTATTCTTTTTTTTTCCTTAAACACAGCATAGCTCTAGGTTATTGTTTCTCCAGGGACCAGTACATTCCTGTTCTCCCCACACTGCTAAATCCAGTAGTGCCTTAAGAGGCTTTGTCTTAATAATTTTCATGACTGTTATTGATAGATGTATTGATACTGGAGGTGGCCAGGTCAGGCTGTAATGACTCTCTGAACTCATGAGTTATTTATGAGCACCTGATAATCTGCATCACATGGAATTGCTGAGTTACAACACACACCATCTTATAACCCCCATGTTGTCTCATGGAGAGCACAGGCTGCTCCCATTCAAAAGGGGTCCAATACATCAGTGAAATCCCAACTGTACCACAACAGCCTAGGCACAGCACAATCCAGCACTTCACATTTGCCCCTTCACTGCTAACACTAAGAGTGCCCTTTGCAAGGTGTTCTCCAGACAATGTGGTCACAACACCACCATATGGAAAAAAACCTGGGCCAGTGCAAGAAAGGTGGGTTTTTCCAATGCTGAAAGTATTTTACTAGCAAAAAATATTTCTGAAAGAATATTATACATAACCCTAAAAGGAGCTTCCTGTGTCTTCAAATCCATATTGTCAGACAGTAGCCACTTCTAGTCCTCTTTGTTAGCTTCCAGGCTGAAGGGAGCAAATGTGGACTTCCATTTTAGCGGGGAGGTAAGCACTAGCCACTACCCCAGATCTCCATGACAACTGCAAACTCTCAACACATCTTCAGATTTTGTTGCTGGTGTTTCTGTCTCTTGAGCTAATGCCAAGCTAACTCTAGCAGCAAAATTATCATGCAAAGGCATGTGGTCCATTAAAAATATGAGTCAGAGTTGCAGGGTGATGTCACATCAGCTGCCCCTGATGATAACTATCAAAAGTTAGCACAGGCTTCCAAATCACAAACGCCTTGGCTCTGATCCTACTTTAGTGAATCTGCTTTTACGATTAAACCATCACTGTAATTGGCACTGGAAGAGCATTGGCAGTCTGCTGTGGTTGCCTTCCCTGCAAAGCGTGTTTGTGATGCTCATCTCTGAATGATGCATAGTGTCTGCCTGTCTTCAAATAAATAAAAAACTAAAAAACTAAAAAAAGAAGGTATGAACAGCAGCTGGCAGGTAGACTGGTCAGCAGTGATTCACTCCCTGGCAGCCATGATGAGAGAACCACAAGGTAAATTCAGCCCTGGTGGAGGTGGGTATTTCTCCATTTCCTTTCATGGCATCGTACCTACATTACATCAGGTATGAAGTTTGGCTTTCTATATTTAATAAAGTATGGTAACTGCCTTTCACTGGCTACCAGCTTTTTTTACAAATGCTACAATTAATTTGGACAACAGCTTGTTAAGGCAGCTAGAATTGCATTGTACTCCATAGGCAGATAGTGGGGAAAGTCAGGAAAGGGGAAGAGACAGAGGGAGCAATGTGTCTTGTGTACTTAAATAGCTGGGTTGTCAGAGGGAGAAAAACCCACATGCAGCAGCAAAAACCAACCAATGCCTAGGAGCCGGGGAGAGGGATTTACACACTTTACATTTTCTAATTTCCCTCTGGATAAGAATCATATAGTTTATCTAGCCTTTTTGGCTGTGGAAAAGGGGAGCAATATGGGTTTTTGAACATACTACCATTGCACGTGCCTGTGTTGCAAAACCTGCCTTTTTTCCCCCCAAGCACAAATGGTAGCTAAAATTTTAAAAATTAGGCTGGCATTGAGTATTCTGACACACGGGGTACTAAAGATTAGGGTGGTTGGTGAATTTCTCAAATAGATTAGAAGTTAGCATGAGGCAAATGAAAATAACCTTCCCCTCCCCCCCACTACTAAATAAAGCACAGAAGGGAGAAAGGATGGGGGGGCAATCTTAGAGATTTCTCCTCCCCTTTTGTTGTCCCCCTCTCCTTTCCCGATATTGATATTGCTCTGCTTTTTGATCTCTGCACTTCTTTGTTTTGGCTTCACAGGTATCAAGGGAAAATGGCTAGCAGTGAGTTCTGTAGCTTTTCCTGCTCTACAGCCCCTCTGGCTTAGCCAGCTGGATCACACTGAATTAGTCAAGTACTTCATTATCTCCCTTCTCTGCACATTTAGCTCCAGGTAATAAAATGCCCAAACAAGAGAGCCAATGCCTTCTGCTGCACTGTCTGTGAAGTTTTGTTGTTTTGGCCAATTCTGCATATCAGCATTGTGCTATGGGAGGGCATCACTTTTCATCCCTTGCCTGCAGTGCTTCCCAATCTCCATTTAGTCACAGCAGTTAGCTAACCATGTAGCTGTTGATAACATAGCACAGTTTTGGAGCCCCTCAGCCTTCAGGAGATCAGGGATTTCTCTTCCCAGTGTGGGCCTACAGGAGGAGAGGCAGCTAGCTGGGAGAGCCAGACCAATTACATGGTGAGGATGGATGCAGAGCTGTGGATGTGAGAATTGCTCTTATTAGCAGCCAGTGGGGTAGGAGTTTTGCACTAGGGCATTTTCTGCAGTGGTGAACTGCTAGCCAGATATCTAGGTCAGGTAGAGAAAGCCACAGACCAAAATCCAGGCAGTAGCTTTGCTCATCCTTCTGTTGTGAGGCGCTGTGCTACGCAGAGGAAGAGAGTTTTTTATTATCAGTGGTGGTGGTTTTATTTTGTTTCTCCTGACTAATTGCAGTATAATGGTAGCTTCTCTTTTTCACTTGTATTCTTCAGAACAAATGCTTAAAATCCAATTTAATATACTTTTTTTAAATACATTTTTCTCCTCCCCCTGCTCCATGGGATTTTTTTCCCCCCTAAGATGACCTTTAGTTAAAGCCATAAACTAGCTTGAGGCAATCTCCGGCAGCTCTGTCATGTGATGGGCAAAATGGGCCGTATTTAAATCACATGGAAAAGAACAGAAAGAAAGAATCTAGTTCACCTCTTCAGTGCTTAACCTTATTCACAATAGCCAGTGCTAAAAATCTCCTAAATATTCTCTATTTAGGGGAAGGCTTGAGGAAAATACATAGTGGAGAAAAGTCTACCTTGCATAGAAATCTAAGTTTCAAGAAATCCGTTTTCCCTGTGTGAATAAAAACAAAGGAACTGAGATATAGGAGAAGATATGCAATTTTTTTGGCAGTCACCTTTCCCCCATGCTTCTTCCATCAAATTCTCCAAATTTCTTGTCTGGGACATTCAGCCCACAGGAAAGTGGGTAGGGAAGAAACATGTGAAACAAATTCCACATTAAGACACAGGGCATTAAAGAAATTCAAATTCAGAGCACTATAAAAGCAGGGAAAAAAAGCTATATATGCATATTATAAATTTGATTCACAGCCTGCTGAAGTAAACAGCTGACTCTATTGATTTCAGTGATCTGTAGATCAGTCCTTAGTGACAAAGAGAAGGACCTCATAACAAAGGTTCAGACTGCAGCATTAAGATAAAAATATTAACAGCAAACTAGTGCTAAATTAATCCAACTTCTTTTGATTATTGATGTCCTACTGTTTTCTGCCTGAAACAACATACACGATGCATCAGTCATTTATAAATTATTCATTCACAGTTATTTTGGCAGCAGCTTCTTTCCATTTATCAACTGATAAACGTACAGGAGATAAGAAGGGTAATTTTATAGCCCCTTGACATTTACCTTTGACACAATTTCCATATTTAATAAGGTAAAACACAAATGACATTTTGGGGATTCCAAAGTCCATATTATGAAGCTTCACTTTAACTTCTGTATCCACGTCACTTGAGATGAGTGAACCAAGCACATACAAACCTCACATGCACACAAGTCCCTCCGAGCTGGCTTCTCAAGTGTGATTTCAGCAGCCCTGAAATGTGCTTGTTGTGCCACCAAATCACAGAGCCTCTTCACGGCTGCAGTGGGAAAGATTATGGTTGACTTCAGAGGCTTGGATAACATCCAAGGAGCCACAGCTCTGGGGACTGTTGAAACCATGAGACATAGCCAGGTCAAGAATTTACTGTTGCCTGGCCTTGTTTCTAAAGATCTCATCCATATTCCCACACACAAAGCTCTTGGCCGTTTCAGATCTTTGCCCAATATGACTAAAATAGTCATTCCATACGCTCAGTGAAATTACATCTTATGAACCCTGAGGTTAAAGATGGGGAAAATCAGGTTCCAGATATTCAAAAACTACATCTGTCTCACTGTCCATATTCATCTGGACCTTTGAAAGGTCTGCAACCCACTGGGCTGTGGTACCACAGCACATGACATGCAGTTGCCACACACCGGCAGAAGTGTGAGCCACTCCAAGCAAGCAAAAAGCAAGTGGAATTACTTCCATCCTAGAAAAGAATGACAGAGCCTTTGAACAGCATCTGTCCTATTTTTCAGTCAAGCCTTTGAGACAATTAAAGACAGACTTAATTTTTTTTTTTTAAGAGGAAAATAAAAGAAACCCCACACTATTTAAAACAGCAGAGAAGGAATAAATTATAACTGTACCATTAATCCCAAGATCTACAGAGACTACCAAAATCCTCCACACATGATAAAGTACCAAGAGACCACTGTGAAATTTGTATGCCACTTCTACAAGTCCTATAAGTATTGCACATTATGCATCTAGAAGTAATTACAGCACAGCCAATTAACTGTTGACTTGCTCTTGCCCTGTAATTCTAGACAGTATTCTTCGTGGAGTTGTTCTTTCAGGAGCAATATTATATATATTAGCTGCCAGTTCGTACCTGCACGTACTCTGATAAAACCCACTACTGTTCATGTGCAACACACTGAGCTCTGCACAATACCTAAAGGACACAAGATGGGGAAAACTTCAGCTGACAGATTAAATTGGCCAGGATAGATGTCAGGAAAAAAAAGGAAATTTTTGGCAGATGGGATCACAGCATAGCTTGATCACCAACAGAATCCGCGAGTGCCATCAAGGGACAGTTATTAAGAGGTCATATACACCCCAGCCCAATTCCCCCCCTACAAGGTGTTTTTTCTCCACCCTGTCCTTGAAAAGCCAAGCTAAACAGTCTCAAGTTATGTGAAGGATGTTGGAATATAGAAGGTCAATTAGAAGCTGTGTTATGGTATTTTTTTATAAGTGCCAACAGATTAATGTATTCTGCACTTAGGAAAACAGTTAAACAACGTCCACCCGCTCTCAGAGATACATACAGCTTTCACAGTCATGGCTCGGATAGAGGAAACAGCAGCAAAGGTGGTGAGATGTCCTTTCTGTCATCAAGCCACTATACATGTAATTGAGATGTTATTACTACTATTTATTTTAAAGGAAAACTAACAAAGCAGAACTCTAGAGGTTTGGGTGAAGTGTTAAGGGCTATTCAAAGTCAAATTCTTATGTAAAACTTTACATTTGGGGAGATTTGTTACCACAGTTTTTGTGCTGGTGAAAGCTGCTGGAATGACAACTCTGGAGGCAAAGGCCTCCTGCCTCCTCAAGGAAAAGGGAAGTACAGAGAGAGCTGTGCACCTTTTCAGCATCAGGGCAGTGAGAAATTCAGGTCTAGGTGCACAGATTACTGGGCAGGACTGGAAGCAGTAACCTAGGGCTGGAGGATATCACCTTGGACACCTGAGATGTAAAAGTTAGAAGAATCCCCTATAAAACCACAATTTCCCATGTATACCACACACTATGCAACACCTGCAATGCTTCTCCCTTCCTGTACCCCACAATAAACTTCAGAGATCAACTACAAAAGACCAGGTGACTCAGAACAAAATTATCTTTCCCTAAAGTCCTTTCCAGTACTCTGTCCAGAGAGAGGTGATTTTCAGTCTTAGTACACTATGGTTCGTGCTTCCATATTTGTTGGTTTCTTAAGTAAGACTTAAGTTTTATTCCAAATTATGGCAAGCCCCAGGGCTCAATTCAGATAAGCATGCTTCTGTTCCAGTGCCAAAAAAAACATCCTTTTTTTTTTTCTTGCAGCCATCATAAACCAGTCACCCTAGAAAAACCAGCTCTTTGTTCTTGGGGAAACAACTATTGTCAGAATATTTTACATGTAAAGGAAACATGGGAGCTCATCTTCCTCTTTTATTTGTCATTGCAAGCTTTCTCCATTTACCATTCTGCTCCGATTTTCCCATTTAGCAGTGTATGGAATCTGCAATAGTGCATATTGTAATATGCAAATTGTATATAGCATTGTGGTGTCAGACACACTGAAATTAAATCAAATGGAAGAAAAAAAAAGAAAGAGTGTAATAAAGGTACCTTTATGGCCTCAAGCTGTAGATAAATTGTGGTCTGTGGTAGTTAAACAACAGCTGTTCAGATTTAAAACAAAATTATGATAAGGATCCCCAGAAGATAACACCTCTTGAGGTAACAGCATTTACCTAAATGCATCTGTTAGCAGCAAACACTGTGACTTAAGACTGTTTATGTGATAGTTTATTCCCATTTGTTTTCCTTCTCCTTCCCCAGCTCGCATTGTTTAGCAAGAACGAACCCTTCCACAGTAATACCAACCTCGGGGGTCTCCAAGCACTTCTCCACCTGCCTCGGAAGGACAGACAGCCTCTCCCAGCTGCCCACAGGTGGAAGCAGGCTGCGAGCCCTCCATGCTGGTAAGTGCAAGGATTACAGAACAGCAAGAAAGCAAATTGCTACAGTTAAAGAAAGAAAACAGCAGGACTAACACGTTTTAGTAGGGGTACGTACACCGAGACTCAGCAATCTTTATACTCTTTGTGAACAGCAGTTCTTTAAGAGCTTTACACCCAATAAAATTTAAACTTTTATATATTTTTTTTTCTTCGTTTATTGCACTGGAGGTTTTTATTGCAGACACATAGCAAGCCACCCATATGGAATTTCAGCAAGTGGCAACCACGCTCAGCCTGAGTGCCTGAGATCTGCCCAAAACGAGCCTCAGGTCAGCAGCTTCAGGACTGAATTTTTTGGGGTGTGTCATTTTGTTCCTTACACCTCTACCACTCCCTCTTGTCTATATTGCATCGCCTATCATGTTAAATAAATATAAAAACAAAAAAAAAAAAAAAAA
>VZSE01008197.1:81994-164494 GCA_013398275.1 Promerops cafer | reverse complement strand
ACCCTGGGGCACAACCCTGGAAGCCCCAGCCTCTCCTCAAGCACACTTTCATAAGGTAAAACCTGCAGCAAGGCTGACAGCTGTGCCGGTGTCGAGGTATTTTCAAACACACCACTGGGACCACGTTGTCATCCCCTCCCACAGCCTGTGCGTGCACTTGTGACTGAAACCAGGAGCACAGCCTGGGGGCTCCAGGGGTGGACTGCACACTGTTGTGAAATGTGCTTATCTGGAGAAAATGAATTGTGATAGAAAAATAATTGTGTTTCATGCCTTCTGATGGTTTTAAAGAACCCATCGGTACAGGGCAGTATTTGTTTCATCACTTCATGGCAGAAACAGATTTTGCAGCGAAATGTTTGTATGGCAAAAAGAAAAAAAAGAGCTTGGTTCTTTCATTGATTTTACTCTATTTTAATGACATCCTTACCATGCAAAGTCCAATTGACTGGTAGAAATATGCCTGATGAGAACAGAGGTAGTGAGAGGGAATAAACCCACATATGCCTCTCAAGCTGTTCCTGCTGTACCTTTCAGTTGGATCTACAGAGCCGCACAAAAGTTGTGAAACACGCAGGCTAAACTATTAGTTATTTAGTTCTGTGATAAAGGATACAAACCTGCAGGCACACATTTGTGCAATTGCAGGTGCATGAGCAGGGATGCTCCACACTTTTCACACACAAGCATTCACAGAACGCCCCTATCAGACATTTTTTTGCTTTTCAGCAAATGACAATGAAACAGTGTTTTTCTCTGCAGGGCTGGGAAATACATTTTTCTGTCTTCCACAAAGATTTAGTCAGTTTCATGAGAATTTTGGAATTAAGGATTTTGACACGCTCAGATTTTCTAGCCAAAAGACAGTGAATTTAAGTGGAAAACAAAATTCCAGCTTTTGTCCTGAATCTGGACTGCTTCCACTAGCTCCAGACACACCTCTATTTCTTATAAAATACCCCAAAAATAACAAAAAATCCAACACAAAACCAAACAAACCTATCACAAAGTCTTCAGACATTTTTAACAATCCTAAAAAACATGAATAAATATAAATTAAAAAAAAAACAACAGGACAAGTGCTGTTGACAGAGTGCAACACTGAAAACACTCTGCTTACGAATCAAGCTAAGGTGGTTCCTGCCACCCCCTTTAGTTTCGGGGTTGAGTCTATATCTATTAACTCCTCTTGGCAAACCTGGCACGCTTGCAATACCAGAAGGGAGTGAAAAGAGGATGTGGATAGTAGAGGGGTGAAGAAACTGTTTCCCAGAAGTTGTGTGGCAGCACACTTACTAAACCAAACCTGTGATCTAGACTTTACTTGACTACACTCAAGTCCTGAGCTTCCAAAACCTTTTTTTTTTCAATGAAGACGGGAAATGTGAAAATCATTTGCAAGCGAAGGTTTGTCAAGAGCAAGGTCCTAAGTAGTTCTGTGGTCATTTCCGAGGGTGACTTAATTTGCAGGACAGAATTCTGTGCAGGTTTCCCTTGTGCACTGGCATGCACAGAACCATCACAAAGGAAACGTCTCCAGAAGCAGAGCCCAGAGAATCAACCAGCATTTCCCACCCAACGTCACAGTGAGGAGGAGATTACACAACTTGACTAGTTTCTGGTGTAATCACTTCAAAAGTGGCTTTTGCAGTGACTACTGCAGCACTTCCAAAGCCAATTATTTTAAGTAACTACAAGTCACTCATTCAAGGAGAGACAAGAGTGGAAAATTAAATTTATTAATAATTTTTTTTGCCCTGGTAAATTTAAGCAATTCATCACCAGAATTAGAACTGTATTTTGTGCAATTCAAAATTCTCTAATTCAGAAGATGCCAGCACCTTGCAAGTCAAGGGAAAAAAAAAAACCAAACAATGCACTAAATGCCCCAGGACACAATAAAAATCCAGAAAGTTGGCAATACCACCCTGAGAAATTCGCTGGAGAAGTAGGGACATAAGAAGTACCAAATTTGACAACATAAATGGAAGAAAACTAAAAGTGAAATTAAAAGTCTTCCTAAAGGAAGACACACTTGGCTAACATCTCCACCATCACCACCTGAAACAATGCTTGTTGAGTGGCTGATAACCCTGCAACACCACATGGTGAAGGCCCTCTGAGAAAAACAGGTGTTTCTGCAGACGGCCAAGACAGTCAGCACGGGCTCCCAGCTCCGTGTCTGTACCCTTCCCACAGACCAGGAGCACCCACAGGAAGGTCTGTCACAGCCCCTTTCACCACAGGCCTCGGCTCCGCCGCTGCGGCACACGCTGGACCAGCGAAACTGGTTCTACACACCCTGGGAAAAAATGACAGCTTCCCCTTGCAAGCTGCACCGACCATAAAACGTGGAAGAGGCTTCCATGCATGCCCAAACGTGCCTCTTTCAAAACGCCTGCACACCCAGCACGGCAGGGCAGGAGCTTCGGGGCGCACTCCTGGCTGCTCTGTGGCCCAGCCCCTGCCCTGTGCCCAGCTCAGTGGCCTCCTTGTGCAGCTGCCTGCCCTGCCTTTTGTGCTGCTTCTTCCTCCAGCCCTCCCACCCTCCTCCTCTTGGAGCATCGGCCTCACCCCACAAACAGGAGAAAAGGGTCCAAAGCATGGCAAGGGGCCAGCCTTGCACTGCCTTGAGGTAAAAGAAGCCAACTGTTTTTCCCTGGAACATGCTCCAAATTTCACACCTTTTTTCCCCACAAATGTGGGAAACAAGCAGCCACCCTTTGTACAAAAGGGTATTTTCACACATGCAGATAAGGCATGTTAATGCACACTGCACTGCTCTCCCATGTTCTCCTCAAACCTGAACCTTAATCACCTTTGAGAACGCAATTAAGGGGGAAAAAAAAACCCCAAACAAACAATAGCACAGGTCTTAAATTGCTGAAAACACCATTCCAACACATTCTTCCCTATACCAAGGCTACCCAAGCTCCTGAAACTCCTTTTAGGCCTCCACAAACCACAGCAGCCGGAGTTACACAGGCACCAGACCAAGACCAAGCATGCTGGCTGCAGTATCTCTATTGGCATCGCTGAACCAGGGCACATGGCAGTAAAGCCCCTGTGCAGACCAGCAGCCAGGTCAGCTACCTCTCTTCCCACCTCACATTTCAAGTCCAGGCAGGACAGGAAAAAAATAAAAAAATAAAAGTCCTACCCTCTGCTCTACCAGATTTCACCTCCATCCACAGTGGAACACCACCTGGGTCTTTTGCAAGCATGTGCAGCTAGAAGCCTGCTTTGGGCTGGGAAGCACAGAAGAAAGGGAAAATGCATTCAAAAATACACGTGGTAAGGATGACTAGACAAAGATATAACAATGCTTCACCAAGAGGAAAAAGAAAATAAAAATAAAACAAAGCACCCATGCTGGCAAGCCACCCCAAGCTGAACAAACAAACCTCATGGCTGAGTTAACCTTTCCAGAAGTACTGGTCTCAAGTTGGAACTTTACTTGAAAGACTTTCTTAAAAAACTAAAGACAAACAAATGGTATAAGGCAGAGAGAAGTAAACCTTGAAAGCCACAAGGTTTGGGGCCTTAGGCTATTTCTCAATATCCCTCAAAAGTTCCAGGCATTTTGCCAGCACAAAAATCTACCTTCTGGTGCATCTTCATTTAACTTTGCTTACATCCAACCTTACACTTTTACAGTCCTTTGGCTGCTGCAGTGGCTCCTTTAAACATCAGGGGAAAGCCTCCTCCCTAACTTTTGATAGCCATGATTCCATGAGATTTTGTTTTCTCTCCAGTTATCAATGTCAATGGGGAAAAAAAAATCAGATAACTTTTACGCTTCATAGAAAATTTGTTTTTGTAAATCTTCCATACTCAAAATAAACAGGAGTGGAAAAAGTAGCCTCCTGCAAGGGTTGTGGGTGCTTTGAGATTTTTAAATTAAAATGGAAAGCTGTAACTACAACAAGGGGAAAAAAAAATCCTAAATAACAACCTGTACATGGATATGCCTACCCCTCCCCTGCAACACACAGCATGTGAGCCTGTATAATCTCCTGATGTGAAACATTAGCAAGACCAGACTGCTGAGGGATTTACATAGATGTGGCCACAGTATAAGGGATAAGGAAAATATCTACAGCTAATAAATATCAGGATGGTAAAAGAGCAGAGAGTGATAAGGCATCCAAAGCAGCAGTTCTCTCCAACTGAGCAAACTTCGCCAGAGGTGAAGAAGAAACCTACAGCAAGCAATGGCAGGACTCTGACAATAAAAGTCCATTTTGTGTAAAATCTCCACAAAGATTTCCAGTAATTACTTGGGGGGCAGGAGGTTGTCTTTAAATAAGAAGCAAAGATGTCTACGTTGGGGCAAACTTCTCAGTTTAAAAAATTCAGCACAAGATTTTTCAGAGAAAAGTTGCTCTTTAGGGGTTTTTTTGTGATTTGGGGTTTACTACGTAGGATTAAATATGTGGGTTTTTATGTATAGATTGAAAAATTTCTTTTCCTTTTAAACCCAATTAACAGTTTTCAGTTCTATAATATATTGAAGTTATATCTCTGAAGAAAAAGCAAATGAGGAGTGAGGTTTGAATGAATGAAAAGCAGGTCAGTACAAACATCCAGCAAAGTCCACCCTACTTCAGGAAAATTCTATTCATGGCTCACAGGAGTTGAAATCAAGAAGAGGCAACTGGGAAGCCAGTTGTGGTCAAACAGACCACTGAAAATTACTTAGGTACATTCTTGGAAAATGGTTTTGGAAGTAGTAGGCCAAAGGTGAACAAGTAAGATGAGAAAAGCAGAAGGATGGGTAGTGCAGGAGTTAGAAGGTCTCTAAGAGCAAACAAAAGCAAAAGCAATTGCAAAATGGAGATTGCAGCCCCAAGCACCATCTTAAAGCTGATGGGATTGAGGTGATATCATTCATTTACATAGATGCATTTCCTACAGTTTGTGGAAGAGATGGGAACTGCAGAAGATATTTAGGGCTCTTACAGAAACTATTTGTGTTTATGGGTTATGATAAAGGGTTATGCCACCACTCTGTAAGGACATCTGTACAACCAGCACAAGAAGAGTCACTACGTGTTTAGCAATCCTGGAGTATATTCAGAACAATTAGAACTTCCAGACCGTTGGAATACTGAGAAGCTAAAGATTAAAAGAGGGAGATCAGGATTTTCCAAGCTGATTAGACATTCAGAAATGTCAGATGTCTCTTTCAAAGCACCTAAGCAGGTAAGGCATGTAATCCTCACTGAAGTCAACAGAGCAAGGTGCCTGGCCCCAAGGCAGTTTAGCAATGTTCTCAGGCACCTACTCCAGCCAGAAAGGCCTACATCACCCTGCAGATCTGGCTCTGCTGCAGATTGGAAATAGAGGACACTCTCTTATGTGTCTACCTTCAGCTAAGAGCATTTGGGAGAAAAGGTCTGACAGGTCTGATAAATAGAGACTACAAACAACAAACAACTGCAGGAGATCCCAAAACAGATTGAGGTTTTTTCTTCCCAGGAAGAAAAGGCTTCTGCAAGGCTGGAGGGGACCATGAGCCCCTTCCACCACGTGCAGCCTCATGCCAGGTCACTGGGATCCAGGCAGCAGCCCCGGCAGAGGGACCGCCCTCACCCACTGCCTGCCTTTTACCATCGCTCTCATAATTGCCCTGCAAGAGGTGCCAGATTGCAGATAACGGCTCCTCTGAATTCAGGTGGCATACGTGCAGTCACACGAGCCAGGTTTCTCTGGAGCTGTCGGGGCCTGATTTTTTGGGAAGGTTACGTAAGTACATGCTCAAGGAGCACCTACGCAGCACAGGAGCTGGCCAACCCCTTCCTCCTCCCTCTGCCTGCTGCAACATATCAGGCCCACCTGTGGCCTGGAGAGCAGCTTCCCAGCCTGTACACAAAGCTTGGCTTGATTCTCACACTGCTTTAAGCCTTGCATGGAGCCGAGGAGGAAAAAGATAAAGCAGCGAGTACATTTGTAGTAAGTGCTGCAGAGTGACCAAGCCATAGGTAGCACTATCAGTCTATGTGCAAATGTTCTCCTTTGGAGAACATATTAGTCCAGCTGTGATAATCCTTATATTAAATATGTAGAGCATATAAATACACCCTTTAATATCGCTCTTTTACGTTGTTTTCCTGTCTTCTCTACCTCAGGCTGCATCCAACCTGTAACAGCAGTGAGTATCTCCAGAACCCTGCTCTTCCCCCCATTTTCCATAGTCATTTCTGTGCTGCCATGAACGCAGCAATTCAAAAGTTCTGCTGCTAAGGTCTAACCATGGTGCCTTAGACAAGGTCTGAACAAATTCCAGTGTAATAAATAACCAAAACTAGATGAAACAGCTGTATCCCCCACGTTTTTCTTGTGTTATAATGCAGTTTGAACCACAGACCAATTCTGAGGTAGAGAAAAGCTGACCCAATACAACCTACGGGAAAGATAGCAAAGCATACGGTGTATATCAAGTGATCAATTTTCAACATTAATTTTTAAGCATTAATTTCAGGTACTTTGGAAGGAAGAAGCAAGTAACTGCCAAGTTTAGTTACTTTTTGATTTTAATAATTACCTTTTTTTCCCCCTTAAATTGCTTCTCCTGGAATATGTAAACCACTTTGTAATCTCAATTTAAAAAAATGTATTCTCATCTAAAATTTGGTTAGAAACTACACAAGCTGTAAAGCCCCCAAGTAAGGGATTTAAACTGAAGTGGAACCAATACCTAAACAATAAAACTACAGCAATACAGAAGTTGCAGAGATAAAGTTGAAATTCTAAACGTATCTAAACAACAGTTATAGTTTCTAAGCCCCAGACAATTCCCCACAGCAAGAGGGAAAGAGGCAAGTTGAAAAATAACAAAATGCCACTTGTCAAATGCAAAATAAAAACTTCCCCTAGCTGCTGTTTCTGTATGCTGGGAGCATAAAAATAATATATGAACAGGGAATGTGACAACCAAAGATGGCCTCAATGATTGTTAGAGCTAAGAAAACATTTACTTCTGCGCTTTGTTCAGAAGTGCTGCTGAGTTTACAATGTGTGTCAATGCAACCCCAGCCAAAGCATAACAGTGTTTTCTTAAAGAATCCAATTAACTTATTTTTCAAGCCAGTCCATTACATGAAGTCGATTCAATCCTGTTTTGCTCCAGACAGTTTCCCAAAATGCAAAAATTCTATTTAAAAAAACAGTCTAATTAAAAAAAAAAAAAATTAACACCAGACCAAACTAGACTTCGATAACTCAGTTGGTAAATTCCAGTGTAATGGTTTTTACATGCCATAAGGAGGGAAAAATGAGACCTATTAAATGAGACAGCACATCTCAGAGTATGATGCAGTGTCATGCAACTAGGTGTCCCATGCATGCATTTAATTTCCTTTCACTATGGAAAAGCAACTGCATGCTACAAGACAGACCTTTTCCAGCTTGGCCACCACCATTCTGGTGAATACAGCAAAATGGATTTTCCTCCCACCTAGCTGACATTTAGAGAGCTATTCTGTGGTATTCACAGTGCCCAGATATTCCTTGAAGAGACATCCAGTTCACTGAGGTCTTCCCTGGCATTTCAGACTAAGGTCCATTTTGAACACACTTCCAAAAGAAATTTATTTTCTGGCTTCCTTGACAAATCAATACATGCAAATCGGTTACAAAGAGCCTGAGCATCTCTTGTTGCTACTGGTGGAATCCAGAAGATAATACTTTGACAAGGACTTTGTGACCAAGCAGTTAACCTATAAACAGTTTTGTGGGCTAACATTTAGTAAGTTAACATTAATTGATACCTAAAATTACTCCTGGGGAAAAAAAAAAAAAAAAAATCATGTTCTTTAGAGGTTTGATAAGTGCATGATCTGAAAAAAGCTACCAGAGAACCAAAAGTTATTCTGATACTGAAAGTCACTCAAATGTCTCAGGTTGCCAGAAACATACCCTTGAGAGAAGAAATCAATAGCACTGTTTTACCAGTCAGGCCACATCTGAGTCCTGTTCCAAGATATTATCAGACATGACAAAAGGGCATCAGAAAATTAAAATGTTATTGCAGGAGATAAGCAAACAAGATGAATTTCAGTGGCCTGCTATCTACAAGATCTTCAGCTCACTGGTCTTAAACTGCATTCACTTTCTTGTCCACTATTACAATATTGTTGATCAACCTCCATTTCAGGACTTTCAGGTGACTACCACTTCATTCATTAAATAATTACAGTTAATAACCAACCACTTAGGCAGTCCAAATAGCACCCTGTATCTCCAGGAAGCTCAGTGCTTGTGAAATGACATGTAAACCCTACATCTCTATTAAACTGCTGCTGCACCTCAGCAAGTGATCAAAGTGAAGAATATCTTAACCAGCAGACATTACCATGAAATACTGGCAGATCCCAAATGGCATCACAGGGGAGGCCCAAGCTATACTACTATTACTCACTAGTTCAGTTTTACAACTCTTCCTAAGAGACAAACCTGCTTCAGGAAAGTGAACTCTGTTGCACACAGTAAATTTACTGCCTTTTAAACACCCATTTCCAAATTAATTGTCTAGTGCTAAATGCCACTCAAGCTCTGCTGACATTCTTTATCCACCCAAGCCACGGCTTTCTGAGGTTTATAAAGCTAACAGAATAATTTGATTGACTTCCTGACTATTAATTCAGGGGGCTATACATTATTCAAATTACTTGAAGAGCTGAAAGCGTTTACTTGATTCTAAACTTCACTCCCATTGCTCTGATGAGACAAGTTCCCTCCATATAACATTTTAACTTCATTTTCTGTTGCCACTGAAAGGTACTTCCAGAGTTACTGCACTATTTTGAATTCACAGAAAACTCAGAAGACATTGCAGGGTTGGGGGGGTTTTTGTTTTTTCAGTCTGAAGCTCAATAAATGCTGAACTTCACTTTAGTTCAATTATTTTTAAGCATTTCAAAACTTCTCTTCTGTGATTTTACGTTTCCTCCTTGCAGAGCAATAAAAGTCCATTAGTCTCCCCTACTGAATGTTTTGTGAGTGCTCTTTATATGAAATCATATCAGACAACTGTACCTTGACACCTATATATTATTTAGGTTTATTATTATTATTATTATTCATGCTAGGACAAATAGCAGGCTTCAAGCCCTCCCTGCTGGAAGGCAGCTCTGCACACACAGCAGTCCCAGGCACCCGAGCACACAAAGTGCTCGAACACAAATAAAACTACTCTGCATTTCATGGAGCCCATTGGGTTCCTCCACGCAGGATTCAAAGGCAGGTGAGGAGGTGTCAGTTTCTGGAAGAGGTGGGGAAATACTGAGAACAGATGACTGCAGTTCTCAGCCAAGACCCCTCCAACATAAGTACCTCTTGGCTTGGAGGGCAACAATTTTCAAAGCTCCCAAAACACCTCAAAAACCATTTGCAGAACAAGAAGATTAGTTATTAAACATCCCAAAATATCAGGTATTTAAACAGCCCTTTGGCACTTCAGCTCTCTTGTGAATTACTTGGGGATGAAGACACAAATATTATTTGTAGAGGTCTGTGGTCTACAGCACTTTCAGACAGATTCAATCCCTTGGTCTCTGTCACTGCAGCATCTAGAGGAAATTACAGTCCAGAACAGATTTTTGAAACTAGACAAGTCTCTGAGCATTATGATCAACAGGCTGCGACAAAGTACAATTATCTTTGTTTCTCTAGGCCTAAGAATCAAAATCAACTTCACTTAACCAGTGTAGTCTCACTGATAGATAATTGAGCAAGTGATAACCATCAGGTCCTTTGCCCGGAGAATCGAGTAGTTAGCTTGCGCACATCAAGAGACTGATTTAAAAATCAATTAAAACTCTGACGTGGGGCAATTTTCTCTCAAGGGATTTCAAACCTGCAAAAGCCGGTGACAGGGATGCCACAGAACAAAGAGCAGACTGTAGGGTGGTGGGGTCTGCAACAGGCACACATCAAGGGATGCACATGGCATTTTGAACAGTTCTTGTATTAAATTGAAAGTTGTTAGGCTTCAGTGGCTGAACTGGACACAAGCAAGGTATCCTTTACATAGGCCCCCTTAGCACAGATGACTTTATGGAAGGATAATGGATGCAGTTTTCTAAAGCTTAGAAAATCTTATGTCCACTTTAATAAAATGATCCTTTTAATTAAAAAACAATGTGCTAGTAATTAGTTAATAAACAGGTTGCCATAAAAAGCCAGGCACTTGAAGATACTTGTGGTTCTAAAAGGAACATCATGATATTTCTGCAATTTAATCTCCTTCACCAGTGACATCTAGCAAATGAAGCCTAACTTACGTGGGACAAACTACACCAAAACACAAAACACTCAGGACAAGAGTTACAAGACAGAAAGAAATAAAAGGAGATGCTAATACACCCTGCAGCTAAATCAAAGGAAAAAAGATAACATGAAAAGTAACTTTGAATGATAGAAGGATGAGCAAGGATGAGAAATGCAGCAGACAGTAAAATTATACTTAAAGCACAGTCACAGAGGGAGGAGACGCTTACCACCTGTAACACAGAAATTCTTTGGTAGTCCTGGAAGGAAACTTCTTCAGCCTTAATGTCCCAGCACTGTACTACACATCTGATCTGCTCAGACCTGAAGCTGACCCGTGATAAGTGGTATCAGCTCAAATACCAGACTCCACAAGTATCTCATACCAGCACACTGAGCATCATTTGTGTTAAACTACAAAAATTCTATAACCAAATTTCCTCTAAAGAAATTACTGCTTTTCATGGCTGCAGCCATCATACCTACCAGGCTTATCTAGCAACGTCTGGGTAATATTATACTAAAAAATATGTTTAATTCCAGTGTCTATTCAATAACAGAATTTACACCATGCTACTTAAAATTAAAGAAAAAAAAACCTTATAGGAAAAAATGCTTAAAAGTAAGTGATTAGAGTAACTCTACAACCTTAGAGGCAGTCAGAAGTGGTCAAGCTGGTCACATTTAATTTTTTACACATACATGTTTCCATACAAGATAACCTGGGGCATGCCTACACATGTATCCTTTTAAAAGTGTTGTGGATTGCACAGGAGAGTCAAAATTAGCAAGACTACGCTAGCTCTTCCTCATGTCTTTTGTGTCCTAAATAATACCTTCCAAAATATTTCCTTTTAGCACCTTCACTAGGCAAAATGCAGGTTGCAGCATGCCTTGTCTGGAACAGCACAGGCACAGCTCAGCCTAATATTGTGTAGGGTATTTGGTAGAGAAACAGGCTGCAGCTTCTAGAGGAAGAGAAGCTCTACATTTCCTGGCAGGGTTTCCCTATGCAGAAAGCAGTTTCACCACGTCCTTGCATGCATCTGTTATGACTGAATCCCTCTTGCCACAAAAAAGATGGGAAGAAACCAGAAGAGAGAGACTAAATATGAGGAAGCTTCCCAGCTCCCTGCATTTCTCTTCTGTCCCTGATGTAACTTCTGGCTTTATGCAAGTGCTACTTCCAGTTAGATTGGATTATTTCCCTTCCCCCAATGCTTCTTTGGTTTGGCTAGGAGACTAAAAATCCAGTATTAACACAGCTTTAGTCATTAATCAAGGTAACCTTTTTTTGCTTTCCAAAGTTTCTCATGTTCTTATCTTTGCATAATTAATCATTTGCATTTCAGAAGAGCATCACCTGAGGGAGTGGGGGCAGATTTTGAAAGGTTTGGGGTTTTTTTCCCCCCCCTTAAGTTTCAAGTTTAAAAAAAAACAAGGAGAAAAAAAAAAAACTTTGAAAGGGGATGAAGTTAAATTACCAAAGCCTTAGGGCAGACTAACTTAAAGACTGATAATGGGTAAGAGTTTCTCCCATTCACCACAGAAACTAACTTTTCACATGACAGGAAATCAACAAGCAATAGTCATAACATTTTGTTCTTATGTAGAAGTGTCTTATCAAAAGACACCAAACTGCCTCCTAAGCTTTTTTTTTGATACCTTTCCAAGGCAGAGACAACTGTAGATTTTCTGAACACCTGTGTTGGAAAATGCCACCTCATCAGATCTGGCCACTTGCATAAGAAGTTACAAGTTTGAGCAAACAGCCCAGTCACAGTCATGGCCTTAGCAGAGCCCTCTTTTCTGGGGCAGAATGCTCCATGGGCAGGTGTTTTGGGCTGCCAGATTTTCAGGGAACTGGATCTGCCAGGTCTTACTTTAACTAGGGATTATTCTACAACCCAAAGGCTCTGAAAGTCTCCAAAGACAGTGCAGTAACATCCTGCATGCCCCTAAAACCAGAAACAACACTAAGCTTTTGGCAGTGCCCAAATCATGACCAGAATAAAACAGTACAAGCAGCCCAGTGAGCCAATTACCTTGTCTGTATATTTTGCACAAGTGTCACAAGCACACTGTTTCTGAAAAAAATTTGCTGCTTAAGGCTGCACTTGTTTCTTCCCATAGGAGAATCGTTCTTGATATAATATTAGTTTCTTCTACAAAAACACTTTTATAGTCCCTCTTTCCATGCACCAATGAGAAATTCTTTTACGTATGGAAGGAAGAAGAATTCGAGTAGGACATTTAGGAAAGCAGGCAACAGTTGTCTAATGGTCCCATATTATCACTACCCTGAAAAAAGTCATAAAATCAAAAATCCCACTTCCAAACACTAGTCACGTAAAATCCACTCTCAATGATACAGCTAATTTTTCATGGTATATTTGTTATTTTAGGCTTGATTTTCATGGAGGAAAGTACTGTCTTTCCTGCTGGTGGTGGAAACACAATTTTGTGTAAACATCTACAGAATCAAGAAAACAATTCACCTGTAAAAACCTGACTGCTGGGACCAAGAAAGTGTCAAAGGCATTGAAGACAATCAAAAGTAGTTAGTAAGACAAGGAACTCTTTCTCTTTTTTTGCCCCACAAGTTGCAGAATATTAGAAAAGCGTTATGGCAACACTTTGATCCCACCAGTTAATTTGAGGCAGCCCAGAATAGAGGTCATGTCCATCAGACTTTGTTCCCAGTACTGCTAAGATTTCCCTTGAATTGGAAGGAGAGCTTTCTCTCAACAAAAGCAAGTGCAGAAGCACACTATGGCAGCAAGACAAGCATTTTACAGCTCAAACAGACATACAGTGACTAAATCCAACTTTGCCCAGACAGGCCTTCGGACAGAACCCCAGTGTGGATACTGAAACCCCAGATCAATCCCAACACAAACCCTTCTCAATGCACAAATCAGTTGGTGCCCCAGCCCCACAAGTCAGAGGGCTGGGATGTAGCTTATATCAGCTGGGGTTAATTAAGCAATACTCCTGATCAAAATAATACAAACAAGCCATAAGGAATTCCACAACACCAAACTGCCTCTCTACTGACCCAACCAGAAATCATTCCAATTTAAATCCTGACATTCTGGCGTTGCCTGTGCCAGCGCCTTCTAAAAGGAAACCATGAAGAGAGAGAATTTTCTTTCTGATCCACAAAAGTTTACTCACAACTTCCTTGCTGCATTTTCCAATTCCTACAGACCTACTTACTAGGACTTTGTTTCATAGCATACCTTGTTTCAGAATGTTTAGGAAATGGAAAAAAATACAAAGTCTGAACTGGCTTGCATTTGTTGTGAAGACAGTTACAAAAAAAAAACAACACACAAACACACAAAAATTTTCAAAACATCCCAAGCACCATTACTGCCTCTATTTCCTCCAAAGCTTACAATAACTGATTCAATTTGGTTTTCATTCTACATCTTGCAACACTTGGGCTATGTTTTTATTCAGAAATAAAATTTACTGAGCATTGGAAGATTAGGAAAAAGCAAGATGTGCTTAACACTTGCTGCACTTTATTGAAAATGTAGAACAAGCAAGGCTTAGCTTAGCTCTAAAACTAATAAATACTTTAGCTGTTTTGTGTTATGGGTAGTGTTCAGTGGCTTGCATGACTAATTAAACAATCTTGAGTTTGCTTTGAAGGCTAAGCCATCCTTAATGGCTTTAAATTACATTCTATCAAGCTAAGCTCAGAATTAAAATCCTCATCTGTAATAAGGAATTCCACTGTGTATAAGTGCTGGTAGAGAGCTGTATTGCTGGATGGTTTCTGGCCCTCACAGCAAAAGGAGAAATCCTGTCATTCTCATAGCACTGGGAGGTGAAGCTCCTCAGGGAAGGTACAGAAAGAAAAGTTTTTTGGGTGGAGTTTTGCATAAGATGGTAACTCAAGGAGGAGACGAAGGTGTAAGTGAAGGTGGGGAGCAAAAGCAGATAGTCAGGGAGGAGAGCTGTGAGAAAAGACAGTAGTGGTCATTCTTGTTGTGTGGTCCTATCTATTGCCAGCACCGGGGAAGCCCAACTCTAACCCATTGCTACCCAGCACTGGAAGAAGTCACCAGCACATCCTACATTCATTTTCATAGACAAATTATTTGAGATCACAGCTCCTCCTCCTTACACAAGACTCAGGTGTTCATTGTCTCCAAGCAAGTGTACCAACAGCAGTATTTTTTCCATCTACAAACACTCAAGAGTCACCCCTAGGCACACAGGGAGTCACTACCCAAGTTACAGGGCAGTCAGGCACGGACACATCCATGGAGCCAGGGCAGCATTTTGCTGCGAAGGTTTTGTGCCATAATCGCTGACTATACCTGCAACCCCTCATTGTGGGAGGGGGAGAAAAGAGCTGTGTGCAGTAAAAACATCCTGCAGCTCAGTCTGATCAGTGCCAGGAGCAGATGCCCCTCACATCAGCTCTCCCTCGTGCCACTTCTCCAGGATGAAACACATAATCCACACCTGCTGCAACAAGTACATGGAGGACTTTTTTCCGAGCAAGGCAGTTTTGATCCCTAAGTCACTGGACTTCAGTCCAAAAGTGCAAATGTTTGCAGAAGCAGATGGTTTTGCCCTGTTCAAATAATCAACCCACCTTTTTCATTCATCCAGCAGGACTGGGGCCAAGCCTGCCTTAAGAGAGGCATAACCCACCACTCATCCTTTTGGCTGCCGCCTGCAGCACATGTGGTGTGCTCAGTCCTTTTGAGTCATTGCCCATAAAACAATAGTTCCTCCTTCTCTTTCATTAAAACCATCCTCAAAATCCTGGCCAGCATCTCCCTGCAGTTAAGTTGATTTTTCTGTGGTGTCTGTATGCAGGGAGGGGGAACCTTTTTTTCCATGATTACTTTCCCCACTGATCTGGTGGTTGAGAAACACCATGTTTTCACTGTTTGCCTTTTCTTTTAGCTCCTCCACAAACGAAAATGTGAAGCCATCCGTGCCTTATCTGACACAGCTCTGCCTTGTTTTCTTTCCCCACTTAACAGACTCATTCATGTGTAGGAGACTTCTGATCCCGGGTTTAGATATTCATCCCTGTTTTACATAACCATAAGCAATGGTAGGTACTTGTGTAAACTACAGCCGGGTCTTTGCCCCCGTGCACGATAAGCAGAGAGGTTTTAAGCCATCAACAAATAACTGCCCTCTGCTTCCAGGTGCCCCTTTGCAAAACATGCCACGGGCAGAGAGAGAGCAGGAAAAGGGAGAAGAGGTGTCAATGTACAGTGAACAAAGGCAAGAAACTCTGTCTGGGACCTGCCCCTGGTTTGCTTCTGGTGCTGACTGGCTGCTCACTGACCAGGGACCAAGGCCACTCAGCGCAACACATGCACATCATCCTTGCTTCCAACCAGCCACTCTGCTTCTGGAAGCTGCTGCAGGGTTGGGATGAGGTCCATTCAGTGTCATATGGGTGGAAAGGGGGGGCAGAGAAGGTTGGTTGTTTTAAAGCTTCTATTTACTAGCCTAGTGACTACTTAAGAGTAGAAGTTGGTTTCAGTGCCTTCCACATTCAAAGAAATAATGGCCCACAGCTCCTACTTCCATGGCAGACTCCCTGTTATCCCCAAAAATGCAAGACACAGGCCCCAGAGAACAAGGAATCCCTGAAGGGGCAACTTGTATTGTAGGACCATGGAAACACCTTAGAAGGCTGTTCCAGAGTTTTCCACTTCACAGTAAAAAATCCAATTAAGTAGGAATGGAGATTACCCAAAAAAAAAAAAAAATATTCAGCATTGAACACATGAAGCTAGTGACTTATTTTAGCTACTGTAGCCACTGTATCATACTAGTATCCTGTATGTACACTTTATATTTCTCCCAGTTCTTCCCTTTAGGAGGAAGCATGAAGCCTTCACACATTGTGCAGGAACACCCATGCAGCCACTCAGCATAAGAAATTAAAGTTACTTACCACGTGGCTTCAAATTTCCAGCAAGCCCACCTCTGAAGAACATCCCTCCACAACACATTCCAGCGTGTGGCTGTGGGACAGCACTGAGACTTTAAAGGCTCTGAACAGCTTATGGTCTCCTGTCCTCTCAGTCCTGCAAGAGTCTCTCCAGACAATAATATGGACTGTTTGCTTCTAAAAATGATTCATTCTGGATATTAGTGACTAGTGGTAAAGCCACCACAGAGGTCTTCTCTTGAGTTTAGCTCTATGCCACTCCAAACCACAAAAGAAAAAGGCAACCCATGCAAGCAGGAGCACTACAAAGGGAAAAGGAAGTTGAAATAAAAGGAGAGGGAAGGGAAAGAAAAGCCACTAAGTAGCCACAGGTTCTGCCGTAACTGCAGCAGCTGATTGCAATGAATGCAAGGCAACTGTGCCTGTCACCTGGGCATCCTCCACACACTCACCTGGGGAGGATCTCAGCTCAAATACACTGCCCCCCATCCATTCCTCACTGTCAAATTCATATTTAATCCCCTTAACACCAGGGCAGGGAGCTAAAGCTCTTGTAGCCCCTGAGCAGCACTTTTCAAGAGAAATCAGCATGTTACCTTCCACTACACAGCAAGAAAAAGAAAGAGAAAATAAATGGTGTTATTAGATATGGATTTACTTAAGGAAAATATTGTTAGAATCTGAACAAACCCCTACAGTTCTGTGCTGTGGACGGTGCAATAATAAAAAGTATTATTGGATATAAAGGAAAGTTATGACACTATAATGTAACACAGACAAGTGAGAAGATGTATCAGTCATTATCTAGAATACAGGGGACTCCTGTGGTTTCATTTTTTCATTACTAATTTAATGTACTTATAATGCTACATGATAAAAAGTGAAAAGGAACAATGAGAAGCGAACGTCATCAGAACAAACCGGGATCTGCAGAATTCAGAGATTTCAATAAGTTACTTGAGGAAAAATGTCCAAGGTCCCTTGAGAACTGAGTAACATCCATTAACATCCAATAAAATATCTAAGAGCAGAAACAAAAGAAATGTGAAAAGAACATTTTAATAAACAAAGATTAGGAAATACATTTCTTTACATATTGTAGTCGTGCTATAGGAAATTATTTCATACAGAGAAAAAATCATTTTAGCTAAGAAAGGATGCTTGTCAAATGTTAGCTCAGCAATCACACTCCCGTGATTCAATACAAACAGTTTAGTCTGCATTCTCTCATGAAGCCTTATGAATCTCATGAATCCAAGACCCTTAGGGTCTTGCAGTATATTTTCTTGTAGCCATGTAAATGACAAAGAGTCCTATGCAAGTAAAATGAACTTACACCACAGTAAAGCTGGCATGAGAGGATAATCACACCTTGCATTTTTTGCTGGGAAAACAATTACAAACACACTCTGTGTGTTTTTCTGGGGCAGATTCACCAGGCAGCACATACAAGCCAAAGGCAGCTGGAGCTTGGTGGCTGAGCCCAGGTCAAGCAGGTTTCCAGGACTGGCTAGAATGTACTGTCATAAGAGCCCATTTAGCCACAAGTCAGCTTGTAGCAATACATTAAAAAAACAGTGTGATGGATAGAGCAGGGACCCTGACCAAAACCGCAGTGAAATAGAGCCATAAGTTGTCTTACAAGTGTGTAGGACACTCAATATTTTTTTTTGTCCCAAGTGAGAGTCACTGGGTATCATAAGCTTTTTAAAAGTCTAAATTAAGGCTTATGAACTTCTATTTTTGTGAAGGTTTGGCCCTGTATCTCAGAGAATAATATAAATACCAGTAAATTTAGGTGAATTCACAGAGACCTTTCAGTGATACTTGGGTATCAAATGTTCCACTGTGATCTTCCAAATCTTAGCAATGAACAAGCATGTTGGAACATTGGCTCACAAAATCAAAAATGCAGAAATCCTCAGCAAAAACCAGTATGTGACTAAGCAGAAATGCTGTCTACTTGTACCTATGGAAACTGGCTGGGAAGAGACAGAAGATACTGTGTTTATACAAATGAAGGAAAAATCTATTTGGCTGCAAAAATTATCCTCACCAGTAATATTTCCTTCAAAGTAGAAATTTTCCCACAGCTGTTTTGACCAGCTTGTGCTCCATTGCTGTCTGTAAATTGTAAATAAGGACTGTGGGTGTGGAGGAAATTAAAGATCTGATTAACAGTTATGGAAAGGAATGGAGGGGGGTAGGTTTGACAGGGTGCTAATGGGGGCATGATCCAGCAATATTGAAAATAAACAGTAAAAATATTTTCAGATGCATAGTATTTTCTAATGGAACCAGCTTCTCTTCATGTTACTCATACTCAGCAAAGAGTTCTTTCTTAATAAAAAGCAACTCTGGGAAGGTTTCCCTAAATTACCTGTAGCAGAGGCAAAAGTCATTGTTTTGCTTGATAACTTTGGACATATTATTTGCCACCAATTTATCATGTTGCATTTCACAGCATTTTGGGACACCTGAAGTTTGCAATATTCATGCCAGTAGATGCAAACCATCTGTCTCATTTTCAAAGAGTGAAGCTTTCACTCAAATACTCTCCCACTCTCCCCCTCCTCTTTCTCACACACTGAGGTAAATTTTCACCACCTGAGTTTTGCTTCTTTTTTTTTTTTGGCTTTATGAGCTGTGTCATCTGTGACTGAATGCCATCAAGTATCACTTAAGCCTGTTTCCACAGTAAGAAAATATTGGAAGTAAAAACTGCTCAAGAAATGCTTTCTGGTCCCCTTAGTAATGCAGAGCTTGATTTGCAGCTGTGGTGAACAAGAAAAATTCTGGCTGGAGTCCATGAGAGTTATGTTTGCTCAGCATCCCTGAAAAATCATACTTTGAGTATCTTGGGTTGAAACACACAAAGGCAGGCAGCAGCCTATGTTTTTGAAAATCTAGTGTTATGTGCATTTCAGATTGAAAGTTTTCACTCCGGTCTCTCCATAAAAAAAAAAAAAAATTCTCCAGAGGGTTTCACAGTGTCCTATCAGATGTTTGGTATTTAAGTAGGTTGAAGAAAAAAAAAAAATAATGGACTACAATAGAATATTGGGTCCTTTAATTCTCTTGGAAATGCATGTGGAAAAGATAATATTAAATGAATCTCACTGGGCAGTGCATATATTTGGTAAAATGTATTTTAAAGATGGATTTAATTGACAAGCCTATCACTATTTAAAAAGGAATGAAAAACATATGAAACCAGACATTTTTGTTGAACTATTAAGTGTGAATTCATAGCTGGACATAGTGCCTGTATATGCACAGTTCATTAACTGCACAGCTATTTGGTCCAAGGCACTTACAGGCTCTTCTGTGAAAATTTGAAGAGAAGGAACCTATGAAATCTTTTGGATTTACAAAGCAGTGAGCAGAGGTTTTAGATACAGCCAACTGCTCAGGCTCAGACTAAACTCCCTAAAGTGTGTTTGTAAATCCCCACTAGGTGTGGAGAGAGAAGTTATTGAGGTTCCTCTGGCAACATCTGTGGGACTTTCTGCATCACACAAAGCTTTCAGTTGTGGGTGAAGGGCTAGGCAGCTGTTTGACAGCACACAGTAAGATGAGGTTCTTCTTTGTCACCCTAAAAAGGAAAAAAAAAGGCAAAATTAACACATAGTGGGGGGGGTCTGTTTAAAAAGGAAAATACTGTGCTTTGCTCACTGCGCTGGCTTCACCTTCAGGAACAAACACCGACCTCCACATGACAAACAGTGCAGGAGGAGCAGGCTGAACAAGGCACTGTCCCACCCTCCCGCCTGCCCCTTCCTCACAGAGTGCATCACTGCAGAGCAAAAGCTCTGTAAACAGTAAAAAATGTTCAGCTGTAAAAGGAGCTTAAACTTTGCCAGAACTGCAGGTCTGAGCCCATGCTTGAGGAAGGTGGAGTAGAGGTAATGGCACAAAACTTGGGTATCGCCACTGGTAGCACTGGGTTCAGCTTGACCCATGTGAGAGCAGCTCTTCTCCCAGTGGTGTGCCATCAGTACTCCTGGCATATCCAAAACCTGAAATGGGACAGCCAGGGCAGGAAAGCCAGGCCACACTACCAGGCTCTTCTGTAATGCAGAATGCCCTTTTGAGACAGGGTGTCCTGAGGAAAAGGACCAGGTGCTAGAAATGTGAAACTGCATCTGAACAACCTTGAATGCATAGGCTTTTCAATTTTAAGGCATGCAGCTGATCCCTGCTTTTGAGTATGTTCCCATTGGTATGGCTGGAAACTGCTAAAAGCAGGTGCCCATCTCCAGACTTTGGGGTGTGCAGGTCTGACATGTTCTCTGTGAGCTGCTCTGTCCCTGTACCCACAGAACAAGCTCTGGACAAGTGTATCATCAGAAATCCCATGCTTAGTTCTCCTCTGATGGAATTTTCAGCACCCTTGTTGCTCAGTTGTTGACAAGATATTTGCTTGTTTACTACATCCATTGTTTCCTTCCAGAGACAGCATTCATTTCAACTATTTCAGAAATACTACATTCATTTGAAGCTGGAGCAGCTTCCATAAAGACTGCAGCTAGACCACACATTTACACACAGAAACCAGATTTGTGTTTGGTGTGGATTGTCTGCATGTTTACTACAATGCTCATTTTCTTCTTTGAATAAAAGTGCAGACTTTTTTCCTCCGTTATTTGCCAGTGCTATTAACGAGCCTCATTCTTTCCTTTAGTTGTATAATCTGTGTCCTTCTCTGATCTTCTCCAAAGTAAACAAGTAATTTTTGAGTCCAAGATGCTGTGCCAACACCACCACAACCTTGCCTTTGCAATACGTGTGCCCTGCTGGGTCTCCAAGAGGAGGAGCAGTATTAGGCAGGGGTAGTTGTGTTTACCCTGGCTAGGCTCCTCCCCTGACTCCTTAAGCACACAGTGGGGTGTTCAGTGCCCGGGATGACCATGCCCACAACAGAGGATGGACTGTCATCCAGACAACACTGGAGGAGATGGGGCAGGCAATACCACAGCTCTCTGTCCCTCCTCGCCTACGGTTTGGCAGCCTAGGAGAGAGGAGGGCTCTCCCCTCCACCACGGACACTGGGCCTGGGAGCTGAGTGCCGGGAGCTTGCACCTGGGGGCTGCTGGCACATGGAGGGTGAGCATGAGTCAGGCAAGCCAAGTAGGAGGCTCTGCAGGGGGTTGCACAAGCTGGTTTTAATGGACTTTGTGGAGTCTGAGAGCTGGCGTGGCCGCCTGTGTAAACACAGCCAGTAATACCTCTGATGTAAAACTCGTGTTGTGAGACAAGAGTCAAATGCTTTTTATTCCCCCAATACTTTGTTCAAAGCTTTATCAGGCAGATGAATCAGATCTCAGTCTCCTAATGTCACAAGCATTTAGCCAAATCTCCCACTGTTCCCCAGTGTGGGCAGAGCAAGAAAGCAGCGTATCAGCTCCTGGCTGCCCTTCCCTACACTTTTATTGGGGTTGGAGGAGCCACCAGAATGCTATTTCCTCCCACTGCAGCCATGAATGGGCTCATAGTTGTAGCTGAAGAGATCTACCTAAGGGAAGAGCATGCAGCTTCATGGGGCTGATTTGGGAAGTGCTGAGAGTTTTCAGTCTGTGCCTGCTGCACTGACGGGATACTGGAGTCATGTTGATCAGGTGGTCCCTTCACATTGCTGATAGTCCTCAGACTCCTCAAACCTGAGGAATCTGGGAACTTTCTGGGGTGATTTTGGTGGATCATTCTCCCGAATCCAAGAGGGGATGCTGCCAAGAGGCACCATGATGTGTGACAACAGATGAAATGAAGAGGAATGTTTGTTTCCAGATATTTTTCATGAAAAATGTATTTAACAACATATTTTTAACTAGGAGAAACTTCTGTTTTGAGCTGTGCCACGTTGCCTGCTCCTACACTATTCCCAGGTGTCCTGTTCATTGGTGGTTTTCTTCAAAACTGGGGTTACTCTCCTGCCCCAGAGGGAATCAGCATGTTGTATTCCATCAGCATCCTACCAGGCAAAAGCCCTCACTAAAACTGGGAGAGCTTGAACATTTCAACAAGGTTCATGGAGGCATATTTCTGGAAGAACAATTAAGGTGTTATTTATGAGCCACCATGTGCAGTAGCCAAATTGATGTCCTTTGACACCACTGTTGCAGAGGTTTACTGATAGGGCTTGGTAACACTAATTGAGGTGAAGAAACTTAGTCCTGAACCTTGTGGGCAGGCTGAAATGACCAGGGTTTGTGGCTCACAGCTTTATTCATTGCCAGTTGATTACAATTATGGTTGTTAAAAAGGGAAACTAAGGAAGCACTGTGGTTAAGGATCTCTTTTCAGGGATAGGAATAACAAAAAAGAAATTTAAATGGTACCACGCAGGTGTGTCTTAAAACAAAAGACATGATTTCTATTAGTAAAATACTCCATTTCCACTCTGTAGATTGATACTGCGATTTGTGTAGCTCAAAGCCACTTGTGCCTTACTCACTTTTTAGATAGATAAAATTCCAATTCATTTCAATTGAAGGGTTTCTATTTAAGTGCCTTTGGTATAGCCAGTCTATTAAAATGGGAGGTGTTAATTTTCCAGTAATCACTACACTTCTCTTCCTATCTCTCAGCTGAAAGGACAGCCTCATCCTGCATGGTTAAAATGTAGTAATGCATTTAATGCCAGGCCATGATTTTAGACCTCCAGCTGTTTTACTGGTTGTGTAAGTAAAAATAAGATAATGTTATGCTTGGTAACCATGGTTTTGTAGGCATTCACATTTTACAAATCACTGCACAGTATGCAAACCATTATATATATTTAAAATGTTTAAAATCAAGACTACCAGGAGTCTACCACTTCCATTATTTAAGGAGGGGGACTGCTAGACTGTGAAGAGTGATATATTCTATCAAGCTACTCAGCGGAGTTACATTATCAGTGCAAATTATGTGAAAATATGTGCTTCAGCAAGACAAGAAAGGAGTATTCTCTGCTATAAAAAGTGCACTGTGGGAAGCTAGATGGAGTCATTGGTTTGGTGTAATATATGAGTAAAATCTTATTTGTTCAAATAATAAAAAAGGGGAAAAAAGGAGCACAGAGAGAAAGGAACCATGAAGTACTTGGTTATTCCCTCCATGTACAAAAACCTGTTTCTGCTTCAAACAAAGGAATTGAGACTTATCTCCCACAATTTTACCCAGGTGTAACTACTCATCTGAGCAGAGATCTCCCTGATTTATATGGGCAGGAGCAAAAGCAAAATCAGGCTCAGGAAGAAGCAGCTTATTGATTTGTTCCATGCACACAGGCAAAAATATTATACACCACCAGCATGATCATAAGCATGTTGTTAAATCCAAGCAAACCTTAACTGGAATATTTCTTTGTAAGAAAACTCTGGTTAGTGGAGCTATTGACAGCTGCATTTTCAAGAGCATCTGCTTTCAGAAACAGCAGCCATTCAGAACAAATGTTTCTGAAGGCAGATTGTGCTGCTCTGATTAGGAGTACAGGCAAAGATAATGGATAGTGTTTGGCTGCACCTGGAATTGCCTTTAAAGTTCAGTAGGAAATTTGTAGCAGGAGCGGGAAAAAAATGGCCTCTGCTTGTGCTGTAATTTTTCAGAGAACGCACATGTAGTTCTCTGGACAGTATGAGCTCTCAATTTTAATTAAAAAATGGTAAGTATTACATACTACAGTCAGATCTGATTAATTGGGGTGGAGCTCTTTTATGTGTATGTTTGGGAATAAAAGTGCTTTGGTTATTAATCAGGGATGCTGTATTTATTTCTTTTAGATATTTATTCAGATTGGTCCCTGTTTGCCAACCTCCAGCATTCAAAAACATCCATCAGGGCAAAATCACAGCTCTGGCTTCCAAAAAAAAAAAAAAAAGAGGAAAGAAAGAAAGAAAAATATGTTCTTTTTCAAGCCATGGTCTTTGTGTTCTTTGTTCTTTTCATCTTCAGGATGCATTTGGGTTAACTTCAGAGCTCTTTCTTCACCACTGGAAGGAATAGAAACCAACATGTCCAGCATCCAATTAAATAGAAACCTTCCACCATTCAATTAAAAGAAAAAACAACCCAAAGTCTGAAGTTTCAGCCAATAACCCAGCTTCATGAATGGGAGTGATAATTAAAACTTTGACTACAGCAAGAAGTACATGTGTGAATGGTGGCAACATTAGCTTTAATAACATCTCCTGATACATGCCCAGAAGGTCCCACAAAACTTATTATAGCCCAAGATGTCTACATATGTATGCTGCCAATACTACATTCATGACCTGTTTGAAGGAAGATTTCAGCAGTGTAAAGAGCCCATTTGTTTAGCTTTAAATCAGGAAAATCGCCAATTGCTGCCCTTCATCAGAGGAGGAGTTTCAGCCCCATGTCCTGTTCATCTCCCATTTCTTTGGGAAACAAAAGATGGGCAGTATGCATAGAGTTCTCCTGAAACACTCCTGCCTCTGGTGCAATCTGTAGGCAGTCTCCTTCCCCCAGCAAAAAATATCTGACACAGGAAAGAAATGTTTCCTCAGCCTGAGCCAAAAGGGAGAAGGGGTGGGTTTAGCCTGACATGACAAAGTGGGAACAGATAACCTATTTCCATGAGGACAGTCCCCAGTGGTCCTACATCACTGGGGTTTTTGTTATTTCCTTCCCTGGATTAGTGCATTTAACAATCAAGACAAGCACCTTGAAATATTTTTTCTTCACAGTGAACAATCTAGAAGTGTCACATAAGAAAACCCATATATACATCTGAATTCAAATTCTTACTTTCTTTGTGTTTTGGCCACAAAATCTTAATTTCAAAAATCACACACTATTCATTCTGCTGGAAATATCCTAGATATACTTTAATAATAATTTTCACACACTACATCTGTAAAAACCTGCTATACAAGAGTTATTTCCTTTTAACAGACATCTAACAACTTTGCTCAACAAATGCACTCACACAGGGCGGGATTTTGTCTATATGCTTTGCATTCATGAATTCCCTAGAATAATCAGAATCAGCTACTTACATAAACAGGCTCACCTTGCCCACACACACTTTGAACAAGTCTGTCTGCAAAGTAAAAATAACAATTTGTCTTTATACAGTATTTTAGAAATACTGTAGAAATTTAGCAACTAGAAAACAATTTGCTGCTTGTAAAGTAGTAGTTGTGCCTTTGTGTTTCTTCAGGGTACCGCAAATGTTAAAAAAATAAAAAGTAATGTCATTAGAAAAAGTTCAACCTCTCTCAGACAAATAACATCTGCTAACAAGATGTCCCTACATTGCAGATGGGCACCCGCCTCCAAATTCAAACTACCCTTGTAAAATCTGTGTATATTCATGTGTTAATGAAAATGTGGTCTTCTGTGTCTGTTTAAACTTCAGTGGAGATCACTTGAGATTACACAGGTTTCCATCTGATGAAACAATGTGGTTGCACCATGTTGTTCTTGCTGTGTTCCAGAGTGAAATGTCTTTTGTGTGCCTGAAGAAAGTGAGAAATAAAAATGTGTGCACTGTTCCAGAGACCAGAAAGATATGTCTGAGCTATAAGGGACTCAAATTTGTTCAATCTTTTACTGGCCCATAGCTCATCACTGGTAATCAGAATAGCTTATGCCATCAATCTCCTTAATTAAGAAAAATAAGATTAAAAGGCTGGCTTATCTTCCTGAGTTCTCATGCTAGGGTATCTAGGCAACGTTCAGAGTCCCCAGGGAATCTCTGGGGGCTCCTCCAAGGCTGCTGACGATGAAGGACCTCTTTAGCTCAGCAGCCTTCTTCATTTGGAGGAGTACTTCTGGACAACTCACAAATTAATTTCATGGAATCATACAATAGCCAGCTGGAAGGGACCTCAAGGATCATCTGGTCCAATCTTTCTTGGCTAAAGCAGTCTACACAAGATGGCCGAGCACTCTCTTCAGCTGAATCTCAAAGTGACCAGTGTTGGGCTATCCATCACTTCTCTGGTAGATTATTCCAGTGGCTGATTGTCCTCATGGTAAAAAATTTTCCTCTTGTATCTCATTGGAACTCCCCAGGAATAATTTATACCCATGACCCTCATCTTTCCATGTGACTCCTTGTGAAAAGGGAGTCTCAATCTTTGTAGCCACTGGAACATGGTGATAACATTTCTCTGATTTGTCCTCTGGAGCCAATACAAGGCATGCCACTTATATAGGGCTCAAGAAAGACAGGGAAAATACTTTCTCCTCTGCTGGAGCATGATGTGAATTTGTTACAAAAAGGTTCTTCTGCACGGGCTTCTGCAGACAAAAGGACAGCCAGGCTGAACTCCCCTGGGTTATATCTGCACTATAGCTCTCGGTCAGCGGGAGATGAAGGGGTGGAAATATCACCTGACGTTCCTGAAAAGGGGACCTAAGGGGATAACTATCTCCAAGCTAGCCTCCACTCCAAGGACTTTTCTAACTGTCTCAGAAATAGTGACAGTATGAATGTCATCAATGCACAAAGACAAGTTCACTTTATGTGCAACAACAGGATGGGGCATGTTGTAAGCTTTCCTCACCACTGGACACCCCGTTTGCTCTGGGATGGCACTGCACAGTGCAGCAGCAATAAAGTCTGGTGAGGACACCCCCAAGAGTGGTTAGTCCATAGCTCTGATTTCCTGGGGTCACATAAGGTCACCCCATGGATAGGCATATCTGTCCCCTCACTGCACAGTCACTTTTGAACCTGTTTGCATTGGTTCAGCCAAGCCAAGAGGAAGAGTAAGTGTCCCTATAGGTTTTATGAAAAGGAGTGGACAAAAAGGTGCAAGAACTTATTAGTGACAGTGAAAGGGAAAGCTGATGATTTCTGTCTCAGCCAGCAGAAGATCCACACATAAAGGAGCTGTGGGAAGCTATTTGAGGAGAACTTTACTGTGCAGCAGACTGAGCGGTGGAACAGATTTTCCACAGAGAGACTCTGGAGTCTCCCTCACTGGAAATATTCAAGAACTGTCTGGATGCAATCCCGTGCAACGTGCTCCAGGATTGCCCTGCAGGGAGGTTGGACCAGATGACCTACTGCAGTCCCTTCCAACTTCACCCATTCTGTGAAACCAGGCTTCATTTCTTCCAATGCTCATGGAACTATTTGTTTAATAGGTTTTGTATTCATAAAGGATTTCTATGGAAAAGATGAACACCAAATAAACCCTTCTTTTGCAACATCTTTATGAAATCTTCACAATAGATGATTGTATTTTTTAATGCATTCGCATTTAACAATTTTGGATTCTATGTGTAATATCTTCCCGTCACTCTGGAGACTTGTAGCTTTTTAACTTTGGCCGTTGTTAATCCATCATCTGTCTGAAGCAGTCAGCTCTGATTTGGTTTTTGTGTCTTCAGTGCTAACAACTGGATCTGTTCTAAATACTGAGATTTACCAGACACAAGCAGGGATGCAGGAGAAACAGAGTATATTTAAACATATTAATAATAATAATAATAATAATAATAATAATAATAATAATAAGTAGTAGTAATAGTAATAATAATACTAATAATAATACCACCACTATTATTAGCATTATCAGCATAGAGAAAATCCAGCACCATGAAACCCATATTCTGCATAAATACAGGAAATTAACATACCACAGAGCCCTAATGCCCTAATGGCCTAGGTTGCCCTTGTAGTTCCCTACTCCACTGGTCTCCCTAAGGGAAAAATACTCTAATACAGAAAGGAAAAAGATAGCAGAATGCTTTTACCTGGCTATTAGGTCCTGGTATCCTAAAATGCTGGAAAGAATTTTCTGGGCAAGGGGGGTGGAGCTGAAGATTCACTGGTCTATGTGAGACGATTCCCAGGCAGTTTGGAAATGTCCTCACCCAAAGTACTTAATAAAATGTTTATGGCCAGAACCAGTGGCATCTTCTTACTCTGCATCAATTTTGAGCTTATTTTTTACAAAAGATGAGGAAGTTGTAGATGTGTGTCCTGAATAAATCACAATATGAATCTTCAAATATACCACATAATGAGCTCCACACTCTTTTCAGATACACCCACATTTTTCTGTGTAGGTCACCGAACCCACAAGAGGAGTTAGTTTTAACCCTCTGCCAGCACTCACCTGGTATGCCCAGCAGAACACTCTGTGGTCCCTCAGGCACAGGAGTCCCCTGGGGTAAGGCAATTTTTAGCCAGAGAAAGCTCAGCAAAAGTATTCAAATAGCACAGACCTGCTCAGGGGAGAACCTTGCTCTTTGCCTGGAAGGCTCTTGGGAGACACAGCTAGCTGGGTGAGTGAGAGTTTCCTCATTCCTGATCTGGGAAAGATTTTCTAATAAGTGGGAACCGACATGAGCTATGTGGTGGTAGCAATAAGACCTTGGCAGGCTTGAGCAGGTCCCTCGCTGGCACACATGCCCTGGTCAGTAGGGAGTGGCTCACTCACGGCATCCTCCACCATGGGTCTCCACCTCCCCACTCTCCCACCCAGGCCCTGAAGCAGGCAGAGCTGTTGCCTGCTCTGACCTCAGGAGCATCCCTGATGTGAGGCTGGTGAGGAAACCAGACAAGGCTGCAATACAGCATGGTGGCAGCTGACCAGAGATTTGCGTGGCCTTTTAGGGAGCTGCAGAGATCTCACCTTCCAGCATCTCCCTTTTGGCATGACACCACACCTGGTGACATTTCTGAAGCTGATTAGCAGCGTTTGGACACCAGGGCTGGTCTGTGCTCCACCACTCTCCACACCACCAAGGCTGCACAATGTAACTGCAGGGACACTGCCCACCCCTCAGCCCTTACCAGCTTCAAACCTCAAGGCATCGGAAAATGCTCTCTCAGATGACTCCTTGGGGAAGGCACCACCATTCACTGAAGATGGTGTAATTACAAATTTTCCTCACAGCATTCTGGTATATTCTACTTTTTACTCATTTGACAGTTCTGGGTATTCTGTAAGGCTTTCTATAAACGTCACCACTGGGTATAATTTCAAGCAAAGGTTTCATTAATCCACACCACTCCATCTTTCTGACCAACCTTCTTCTGGGGCACTGTGGGCAGCTGAGGGGGGAGCTCTGGGGGAGGCTCTCAGCACCCACCCATAGGCTGCAGAAGCAGAGCTCTGCAAGACAGTGCCTGTCTGTGAAGTGCTGTTGTAGGTTTCTCACCAGATAAGTGGATTATTACCCTTGCAGCTGCTCCACAGAAATAGGTCAGCCTCAGGAATAAGCTTTGCCTTCCCCTGTTTGGCATCAGAAGCATCCAAGAGGAAAAGGGGCTGCTTACAGGATCCTTGTCCAGGGACCATTAAACTTCTGAACAATGGCTTTCCTCTGTCAGTGTCTCCTAAAGAGGGAAATGTTCTTAAAGTCAGCACCTGAGGTTTTCCTTGCATTAGATATAGGTATGTCTCCCATAGTGCTAAGATATTTTCTGCATCTATGCTTGCTCAGCCTCTGTTGAAGAAGCATGAGGGTAGGTAGCACTGATGCCAGATCTGACAAAATGGTGGGGACAGAGGCAGAGCCTGAACATGGCTTTGCCTTTCTCAAAGGTGACTCTGAAGCAAAGGATCAACCCCAAGCAGGTTGAGACGAGGATGTTTTGGCCCACACTGCCCAGCTGTGAGGGCTGCAGCACATTGTGCCTGCTCCATGCAGGAGACAGCACTTTGAAAAAGCTATGGTCCATGTGATATTCCTCCAGCTTCCCAAGTGAATCCTACAACAAGCTGACATCTCATTTTCTTCTGTTTTTTTCAATCAAAGCACAGTAACTGCAGCTAACATCCCAACACCAACCACCTCCCTTCTCTCTTTGCCCACCGCATATTTGCACCTTGAAAGTGTGCTTAGCACAGAATTTGAAGTGGGATTGCAGGCTGAAGTAAAAGGGAGCTGCAGTGTAACATCAGCAATGCAAACTTTAGATCTAAGCATCATGTCAGCCATGCCTACCATCAGAAAAACAAAAAAAAACAACCTGTAGAACTGGCAAGAAGAGCAAAACGAAGTACTGAAATCAAGGATATGCAACTTAGCTTTGATATGAATATTTCTCCATCCCTCACACCCTTTTCATGCCTTATAACTCAACTGATGACTTTGCAGCAAAGAAAGCTTTTTAAGATTTCATTACTGCATTTTTCTTTTCCCTCATTCCTTTGCCAATCTGGATTGCCATTAAAATCACTGAAAAATACTAGGATAAAAGCCTTTATCTGTTACATTTGGTATAGTTGCAGAAAGACACAGGGAAAACCTTACAGGAAACATTCTTCTTATAGGAATTCTAGACCAGGAAATCAGGGTAATTTCCCATTTTTGGAGAGCATGCCCAAATAAACCCTTTTTGCACAGTTAGTTCCCACAGGCACTTATGCCAGAAGGGCCTCATTGTCAGCTGGTGTAAACTGACTCAACTCCGTGCATTTTTAAGGAGCTAATCCAGTTTTCCTCGGCCCGGGATGCATCCCTGGGATGCTCACCCCACGTACCTGAGCTGCTCTGTGTGAACAGAGAGGCTCTACACACCCTTTTCCCCAGTGAAACCGTACAGGAGGCAGAGGCTGGGAAGAGCATCCCTCCCCACGTACGGCACCGTGGCAGATCTACAGATACCTGTCGCTGGGGCCCACACATCACTGTGCCTCCTGCAAAAGGACGTGTGCTGCCACGCTTGATGCGCGCCGCAGTTTCTGGAGCGGCACAGCAGATTTAGAGCCAGGCTTTGCTCAGTTCCCGTTTCCACGTCCCAGTAACCACATGCTGGGGACTGTGGGAGAACTGCAGGTGACTGACCCCAAAGACTGCGGCAGAAACTCGCCCCCAGAGACTGGCAGCGGAGCGAGGCCCGAGCCCAGCTGGAGCAAGCAGATGAAGGAGGCAGGACAGGCTGCAGCAGCCTTGGGAAGCACGCCACGGCCAGCAGCCTGCCGAACAGGTTGCTCCCAATAAAAGTGCTTCACCACTGGATTGAGGCGGCGGATGAATTAATTGTGCCATTTCCATGACATTCTACTGGAGCTTAAATGTATTAGTAACTGTTCATCCCCGAAACAGATTTTTCCTCCCACGCAAGGGGAAAAAATATCCATCTGAATTTTTTAGATTATGTGACAGGCTTGCAAACTGTTGTTAACTTTATCATTTGGGATATGGATTAGACTGCAGCACATTAATTTATCGAGAAGTAAGAGCTGCCTGTTCATCTCTTTTCTGTTATGACATCTGCAGTCAAAGTACGATAGGGGCCAGACAGACAGTGAGTAATAGACTAGAATATGAAGTTTGGAAGAGCGGGGGGAAATGGCAAGGTTTGCTGCAGATAGAATTAAACCCATTAAGCAAAACATAAAAAAAAACAGACAGCGGTCCTTCCCCAGGTATCGCTCATAACGAAATTGCAGATAATGAAACCTGTCAGTTAAAAATGATATCAATTCACATCTTTTAAGGCTGGCACGGAAAAGTCAAGCAAAAACCAATCCTGCAATTGAAGATATTTTGCTGGAGTCCCCAGGACTTTATAGACACCACCCACTTACTCCTCACCACTTCAGTCCCTGCCATGGAGGGGACACACACACATTCATGCACATTTTGCCTCTGCAGGGACAGGCCTCCAGGCACACAGGGTCCTCTCCCATCCTTCGCCTTCACTCCTGCATGACAGACCTGCTGCAGGGCCACATGGCCAACGTGATGGGAAAGGTGAAGGCCTGTGATTTGTGGGACAAAAGAATGCATGAAACATTAAAGAGAGACTTGCCAGCATTCTAAATTGTTAATGCAAACTCTCCAGGTCTGCAGAAAAACATATTCCCATTGTCATTTTCACTCCCCCTTGGCCTCTTAGTCCTCCAATTATGTGAACAGCGACATGTGAACAATTACATGGTGCAAGAAGTGTGAAGCTTAGGTACTTAAGTTTGGCCCCTTGATGCCAATGGGCAAATCTATTTACATGGTCTATATTTAGTATGTGAGGGTCAGTGTCCATGAACTTCTAGACTGAATTTGCCATGTCATGACACTGTGGTGAGGATGTCACCTCATAGCAATTTATACAAGTCCACACTTTATTTTAATACTTAATGCTAAAAACAAATAATCTACAGGGCACAGAGCTATCTGCCTTACGTGGGCGCCAAACCTCAGTCTTATTTCCCAGCTCCCCAGGGACCAGACCTGCTGTCCCAAATCCTTCAGGATTTCACTCCTCATCAAGGTATGCTTGTGTGTGCCTGGACGCAGTAAAATTCAGCACATGCAGCTAAAAATGGTTCACAAATATTTAGTCAAAATAAATTCAACTAATTCATGCTGAAGATGTTCCCAGGCACTTTTTAATTCATATTATGTAAACAATCCCAGCAGCAACTTTTTTTCCTTTATTCCTATTAATTTACTGGGGGTGTGCATGCACAGGACGCAAGGATTTATGTCAGGAGTATTCAAGTAGACTCCTTGTAAGCTCTTTGGTTTCCCCCTTTCTGTTTTAAAAGGTGTCCCTGGCCTAGCCCGGATGCAGAGCAATGCTGCACGGGAACAAAGGAATGGCTGGGTGCTGGATCAGGACATTGCTCTGTCACTCTGGATGCCCATCCCTGCCAGCAACCCAGACCAGCTGCCTCACAGGACAGTGCAAGAAACTCCCTATGAACCATCATGGGATGATCTGCCAACGGGAGAAGTACTTTCTTACTCCTCACCAGTTAGCTATTTCCCAATGCCATGAAGCATGAGAGTTTGCATCCCTTATAGATTTTTTAATCTTGTCTCATGCAACTGTTCTTATCCATAAAATGCCTACCTAGTCTGTTTTGAATCCTGTTAATCTTTTGGACTCAGTGGTGTTTTGTAAGTTCCCAGGGTTAATTAAGTGTTATCTAAAAATATTTCCTTATCAGTTTCAAATATTCTTTTTTCCTCTTCTGCTTCCTCATTGAGTGTCTCTCAGTCATGAAATTTTACAAGTTGGCTGAGATTGTCTTTCCTAGCCTTTCCAATATTTCTCACTGTCCACCCAGTTTCTCTGCTTTTGCCTGTATCATCCCTGAACAGAAGCAGGAGGTGCCTTTTGGCCTCTTTCGAGGAGCACTTTACAGGACTAGATCACACCCCTTTTTTATGTATAATACTAACAACTATCCAGTCCATTCATGCAGCCTGACCCCAAGACCCTCAGAAAGTTTACACTGCCATAAAAAATAAACCAGACAGTCTCCAAAAGCAAAAGACCCCAGAGCTGAGCAATTTGAAAGCAATACACCAGGCTGGACAACATCCACCAAAAGATAGTTTGTCATTCATTTGGGATCAGTTAGCTCAAACCCATCAGAATCAACAAGCTTGCAGCAGCCAGAAAGGTAAAGATGTCTATGCCCATCAATAAATCCAATGGGCTGGTTCACCCAGCTTTCCTTTGGTCACGCAGCCTCACTGGGCCGTGTAATTGCCGCCTTATTGGAGAGATATGAGCCTGCCCGTCGAACAGATGCAAGTTTCCCCTGCTCTCATTCAGCTGGGAACCAGCTCGGCAAAGCAGAAATAAATCACGGGGAACTTGCTGTCATTTCTCCACCTTCCCGCACACCCTCCGCCGCTGCCGCCTGACTGGCTAGAGCTGGCATAGTTTTTAAATGAAATCTGTGAGATTGGCATCAACAGCCTCGCCTAATTTTTAGCTAATACCTTGGTGGGTTCTGCATTCGCATCTGGCCGGCGCCGTCACGCTGAGCCTGATGATAACAGGCTGCTGCTCTTTCCGAGCAGGAACCCGGGGTACCGCCACCGACAGCCTAAACAGGGGCTCGTTCCAAGCACAACAGCACATCGCAGCCAGCAAAGGGTCTGCAGCACAGGACTTCTCCCAAGGCATAAAAAAAGGAGGGGGAGAGGAAGAGAGAGAGGGAGAGAGAGAGAGAAATGTGTTAACTATGCTAACAGTGCCAAGTAATATGCTTCGTTAAAAATTTAATCACCTGCAAGTGCAAAACAAGTGCAAAGCAATCATGTTGTAATTAGCACAGCAATTAACACCTCCCTTTTCGATAGCACATGCATCCTAGGAAGTGCATGATTGCAAGTGTTTATGCTGCTGACAGGCTAAGTTCCTATAGAGAGGAAAAAATTGCTTAAATAGATTTTTTTTTCCCCCCCTCGTCTTTTTGGCATTTGGGCTGTTATGTGTCCATGAAACCCCAGCACCAGCTGCCATGTTGGTTTTGTGTGAGTGCTGCTCCGTTCCATAGCGTAACTAACAACTCTGGCGTGAACTGGAGCCTCCTGAAAGATGGCAGCAAGCCTCTAGAGCCCCACTCTGAAGCAAAGATGTAAGTGTGAAAATTACAAGATGATTTTTTGCAGACTAACACTTGCCAAAAGGGAAGCACCAGGCCTGAACTGAGATTGTGGGTTTTGGAATGCGACAGCAAAGGGGACAGGACAAACTAGAGCTGTGGCTTCGTCACGGGTCTGCAGCTAAAAAATGCCAGGCTTCGTGGTACTGAGGTCTCTCTTTGACATGTGCCCCCATTCAAATAGCCAGTTCTCCCCAAAGGCTGTGCTGGAAGCAATGTGATGCACTTTGATAACCTGGCAGATGCAGGCTTGGCCTGGGAAAATGCCCTGCTGCCAGCTGTGTCCGTGCCACTGCTGCTCTTTTACCCGTGCGCTGGGCTGCCCATGCTTCTCCATGATCTCCCATTCCCTGTCACCCCCTTGTCACCGAGTTCGACCATCCCACTCACTGTCCCTCTCCTAGGGCTTGTTGCCAGCTGCTTTTGAGACTGCATGAGGAAGGAAAGCTGACTCTCAACATTAGCTTAGAGAAGTTATATAGACTTAAATACTCACATCCCATGAAATATCCTTATTTAGGGGCCATTCAATTTTAATAAAATGGACTGTGTTTGTACTGGGACAGCACACTGGGCATCCTGGCAGAAACTCAGTGACTCTCGTGGTTGCTCAGTAACTGACAAAGAGCTGCTCTGGGAACTTGGCATCCAAAAGCTGAACACCAAAAGGTAAAAGTCATCTTTGGAAACATAAACCATGAGGCCAGTCTTGAAGTTCCTTCCCTCCCAGACAGTGAGATTTTTGAAAGGTATTTTCATCACACAGTTCAATATTGGGGTTCCTATTTGCCAGGTTAAAAGCCACAAACAACATCACTATCAGGCCCAGGCCAAACAAATAACCCTGCAATAACAGCAGCTCCTGAAAAAGTTACTTCCTTCCTTCCTCAGAAATTCACATTTTACACAACATTGATTCCATGAATTAAGACAAAATTGGAGCACAAATTCAGCAATTACCAAGAAAGCAAGTAAAAGGCAAGTAAAAACAAAGCTGGGAAAGAGCCATGGTACCTTTGCTATCCCAATGTATTTTGCTGTTTCTCAAGCTGCTTCTGAACTGAGACAGAGGCCAAGTCTGACATGATAACAGTTTAACTGTAAATTCAGCACAATTTCTGACAACACTGGGGCCCTACGTTAATTCCCCTCCCCAGCCAATTGACCCGTGTTTCATGACAGACCTATGGGTTTTCCCATTTTTTTTTCATTTGAGGTATTTTTTCCCATCTTCCACTCTCCTGCTTGCACCATCTTCTGCCTCCAATGAACACTCCATTGGAGCCATAGGCCTTGGAGATGGTTCCATACCCATCTCTGTTAGGGTGAGCACATATTTGTGGGTTTTTTGGCACAGTCCCCACACTGCCTTCCTGTTGGTTAGACTGAACATGAACCTGCCCAATTCTCCTCAATACAGCTCAAGCATCTTGGTTTTGATGCTTCCCATTGGCAGTGACAGGCACTTAGCTCTAGCACACGACACATTTTATACTGCTTTTATAAGTGTTTTGTGTGGTGTAGAGTCCTGAAGTGCATCCCCTAGTCCTGCCTGAGGCTGTGCTGGAGAGGAGTGAGAAGTTCTTGGGAGCTGTGTTAAAAGATGTGCCACCACCCCTGTGAGAGGTCTGGGGTGATTTCCCTGCCCCTGCTGGAGTTCACCTTCTCAAAGGCATACTGCTAAATCATCCCTGCCTGAGATGACTTACCCCCAAGGCTCATAAAAGTACTTCAGAAGAGCAGTCATGTTTGTACTTGAAATGCCCTGAAATAAGCCATGTGTGAGGGTTGGCAGGGCCGGGGTCCTGAGGAGAATTCCCCCTGGAATATTGACCCAGGGTCCTCATCTCAGATGACAGCACATTTCCTGTGACACAAACACATCATCATGTGTAATCGTATGTACACAGAGCATGTTTTGCAAGAAGATCCCGCACAGTGTGCTGTCAACACCTACACTAATTAGGCATGGTTGGATTCTGAGGTGTCAAGTCCCCTTCTGAACACTAAAATGGGGTCCATCAAGTCGAGGGAGGAAAGTTTGTGCAAGCTGGTTGTTAAAGTGTTTGCAGCACAGCAAAAAGTTTAAATAATGGGAGCCTCTGTTCTCTTCAAACCACGAAAAGCTGATAGTTATCACCAATAAAAGTTAGGAAAACCACTGGGGGTGAGGAGAGCCTTGCACTCATAGGAAACCACAAGTTTGTGTAACTGTACAAAAGCTCGTGGTTCAACATATATGCAAAATACATCAGAAATTTCTCATCCTGGGAACAAGCAAAACAGTCTGTGCCCGTGGGAGGCAAACACAAGGGGGAAATCCTCTCATGGACAAGGACCACAGCAGAGAGTGACAGACTTGCACCTATGATTTGCTCAAGGATGTGGTTATCAGGAAATTGCCTGGTCCTGGTTTGCTACATGGAGTATGGAATCATTCAATGGCTTTGCTTGAGTCTAAAAATTAAAAAAAAAAAAAAAGGTGTGGCTTTATCAAGCAGGAACAGCACAGCCTACAGCCCGGACTCTTGTGAGTACTCTTGTAAGTATTTCCTCACAAGATCAATCTTTATGAGGCAGAAAAAGTCCACAAACAACCCTTTACAAATGGATAAGCACTGTGGCCAAGCTTCACCAGCAGGATTCAGACATTTTCAGTGCCCGTGTTCCCTGAACTGTCCAGCCAAGCCAAGAGCACCACTATGTCCCTCAAAGATGACTGGGTCATAGTTCATAGTTCTCGGTGTCACATTATAGATGTTGTGCTCACAGCTTTCAGAGAGGTGAATGTGGGTGGTGAAAACTCACAGAGTCATGCAGTTTTTTCCATTAGCAAGGTATATGCCTTAAAAATAACAGATGACATGGGGAGGGAAATACCGCAGCAATGAAAGGAGATAGGAAACCCACGTGTACCTGGACTGCACGTACAAAATGCTTGAGAGGTATTTAGGAAGGCTAGAAACCTGCTTCATTGACCCATAGAGAAAATTTTACTGTTTTTTCTCGTGCTATGACCACGAATAAGACTTCAAAGTCTGTGGCTTGTGTTCCTTTCAGTGGGAGGTCGGAGAGAGTAATAATCCCACCCCTCACTAATAACCCACCTAAACTTGACAGGCACTTCTCTCCCACAGCTGGGGAAGATAACCTTTCTCACTGATATTTCTGAGTCTGGAATAAAAGAGAGTGAAAAACACAGAGGAAGCAAAAAAAAAAATCTGAATTCCCACTCATTTTGCATATCCAGGTTCCCAGGCACCCATCCCTTTTTTACTAAAGTGGGGGGAGAAATATATTTAATAAAGATCTGGCAGGAGTATGATGAAATAATGAGTAGGATGAGACCATGTTACATAAATTGGCAAAGCTCCAGCTTGTAAATGATTAAAACAAAAGAAAAAGGGAGTTTCCATGAAGACTAACGTAAAAAGCATTTTATAATCAAAAGGCCTGAAACTATGGGGGCTGATGGGAATGTCTAGCAAAACAAGCCTGTTCTGAAGCTTCCAGATGATACATGGAAATTTAATCAGCTCATCTCAGTCAACCTTAAATCAAAGAAAAGACTGATTGGAGGTTCAAAGGGAAAAGTGGGTTTGTGGCTTAAGAACAAGAGCAGGACACTTTCCTGATTCTGCCACAGATTTCCTTTGAGATCCTGGGTAAGTCACTTACTCGTGTGATATTAAATTTCATAGTTATTGGGTACAGAAGTTTTCCTGATATGCATATTAAAATTTGTCTCTGGAAGTGGACTATTGCATTTATATTCCTGGCTCTTTACACCTGCCCATACCATCCACAGCACTGCTGCTAACAAGCAGACCTTCAAACTTCTTTCAATAATTTATTCCTCTCTAAAATGTGGAGAAGCCCCATATACCTTTATAGCAGTGCTGTCAAGCTGAATTAATGCATAATATTTCTAAAGATCTTTGAGTAGAAAACATTATGGAAGTGAGTGAATTCTCTGTAATTTACTGCTATGAGATTAAGAGTAAGTGCTTTTCTCTCAGGTAGACACCAAAAAACAAGAAAGAAGAAAAAAAAGGAAGCTTAAATGGTTTCTATCTCTCTGCTATTAAGAAAAGCATCCCTTTGCAGTTGTCCAGCAACTCTTGCTTCTTCTTTAACTAAAGCCAAAATTTAGTGACATTAAAACTGAAAATTTTAACATCAAGAGAGGCACAGATCTAATTTATGTTGGAAAAGAAAATTTGTTACTCAAAATCAAATGCTAATTGGCTGCAGCCCTTTAAACTATGTAAGCTAAGAGGCTGTGGAGAACATACAGGTCTTCAAGGGGAGTTTGCTAACCAGATGCAGTTAGAGCCCAGCCTTAATGTCTTTTTATCTTCCAGGTTCACAAGTCTATGTGTACGTGTGTGCACATTTCTGAAAGTCTGTTCCTCTGTACCCTGAAAATTCAGATGAAAGTCAAGAAGAGGAAAGTTAGATCAGGGGATGAAGACTTCTTTATACTGCTTCCAAGCTCTGCCCTGATGCATTGTGTAACCTTGGGCAAGTCATTTAACTTGTCTTGCTCATCCATCAGATAGAAAGATGATGCTTATCTGTTGCATGAAAATGAGTTAATTGCTGTTTGCCAACTGCTTTCATCTCTTTGGATGAATCAGATTGAGGCCATATATGTGAGCGTATATAATTTTGCATGTGTATTTTTATTTGGAGCTTGCTTATGTCTTGCAGCATAGATTCTTCAGGTCAACACTGGTTATCTGCTTGGCAGGGAGCCCCTATTGTACATTTCTGATGTAATGCAAATCATAGCAATGAGAAACACATAAGTGAAAGGTATTACACTTATCATCATCATTAGCTGTTGTTGTTGTTGTTATTATTGCTGTTGTTATTATTATTATTATAGTCTCACACTTGGATGCAGAGATAGGACCACTTTAAAAAAATATGGCCCCAAGAAAAAAGTCTTCTATTCTTGGGAATAAGTCTCTAAAAATAAAAGGAATGGGAGAGGCCTGGGCCTGGAGCTGCCTTTACACAAATGTGTTGATGGAAAATTTCCCAGGGGCATCACCAAATCTCTAAATTAATTTATTTATAGGCTTTACCACTCAGAAACTGACCTATGAAAGTGCTTGGCCAGAGGGTGGTTCTCACCAGAACAATAGATCTCCTCCCTTGGGGAGGAGTCATAGCATTCACGACTTGTTTGATTTTGGGAAACAGAGGGAAATTGATATGAGAGACTCAGAGGGAAATAATAAGGAGAAATTCTTTAAACCATAGACACAGCTCTGGAAAGAAGTCCAAGGGCTGTATAACCCGTGGGAGAAAGTCTGTTCCTCAACCATCATTGGAGGCTCTACGGACTGTACCTTGTCAGTGACACATGGAGCTGACTCTGCTGCTGAAGGAGGTGGAGTTGCCTAGAGAGGCCAAAGGGGTCACCATTGCTTTGGGAAGCAGGGCTGGAGCAAGCAGCAGACAACAGCAATCTGGTGTGCATGAAAGGTATGATATTTAAATATGCATAAGTGCTAACTATAAAGTCTTGTCATTCTTTCATTCAAGGCCCTCCACCATCAGAGTTTCTTCAAGTGAGGTCAGATTCCCCAGTCCTGTCAGACCCTCACTATGCATGCTGCTACTTTTGCTGTGTGGTAGCAGTCATCTTTAGAGTGGTAGCACCAAAACCACTACCTCTGCAGCTCTAGAAAAAGCTTTAGCCTTGTGGCAATTCTCATCAGAAAGAGACTGAAGGAGTGAAAGAACAAAATCCGGATTTGCTACTGTCTCGTTCTCTGCCCCAAGCACCAGGTTTTCCTTTCTCTGGGGTGCAATCTCCCAGCTTACATCTGAGTTTGAAAGCACTGCTGAGAAGTTCCTCCCCATGGGCGGGCGGCAAAGCTTTAGAACTTCTGCTCTTTCCGTCTCATGGACTGCAACAACAACAGAGCATCCTTCATATCAAGGTCTTGGCATGTTGTGTCTGGACTCATTCCCAGGCCCCATGGTTGGAGAAACACATATTTTCTACCCAGTGGCTCTTCTAGTTCCTCCTTCCATAGGACTGAAAGGATGGGGAAGATTTTATCCAGGCTTTCCATGCGTGGTTGAATTTTGCCCGTAAGGACTTGTTTTTACTCATCCCACACTTTCGTCACACCAAGTATGAAAGATCTAACAGACTGGGATGCAAATGCTGTTAAAGTGTTAACTTGTGTGATTTTTCGTTCTAGATTGCAGCGCTTGTCATTATTTAAGTTAGATTGGTTATCTCATTTTGTTGTTTCACTCTGCTTGCTTTACTTGCCATTTACTGGTTGACTTTTATAATGACTATGATTAAATTAATAGATCTTAGAATGTAAATTAGTTTCCAGTAGTGTTTATTAGATACATCTACAGATAGGGTTTAAATAAAAACACAGCCTGAAATCAGAGTTGCTGTGCATTCTAATCTTAATGGGTGGCATGGACCTAACCTGCTCTCTTAGGTTTGGGTATCTGGAACAACTCTCTTCAGTCCATGTCTGAAAACCACTAGGGCAGATGTTGGCAAAAATTAATTTTTTTTTGTCTTTCTTACAGGGGCCCAACTTTGTTCACACACAGTGAAGTGATCAAGCTTTGCAGGCTAAAGAAGACTTATTCACTGTTGAAAAGGCTCCACAGGGACGCTAACCAAAGACAAACTCTCAGCACAAGTTAGAAAGTCCAAGGGATAGCAGCAGAAATTTCCTACGCTTCCTGTGCCTCCAAGTGCCTTTTTACTTGCTAGTACATTTTGGTTCTGCTTCTTTTTTGTAAAAGATCATTGTTAACTGGCTCTGTCACACACGCACTTCAGTCTAAACTACTTTTGGCAGCAAACAGAGCAGTAACATTAAAACCAGAACAGGTGAAGGGCACCTGTATGTCTCCACATTTGCATGTAGTCATCCGTGATTACTGGTGGTGATTCTTGACTCCATGGAGCTCTTGAGAGTCACGCTCATCTGGCTCTTTGTGCTGGAAGGCATCAGGAAGCAGCAGTCTTCCCAAAGCATCTTGCAATTATTCTCAGTTATTGGTCTGATACCAGGTCTGCTGGGTTTTCGAGAAGGATCATCCTGCCTTGCCATACAGGACCCCGGTCCTCCACAGAATCAGCTCACCAGTTCACAGTGCAACTGCTGACCTTGAACACAAACCCATGAAGTCTCTCCTGCACTGCCCTGCACATGGGGAAACAAGTCCTTGCTCTCTACATTTCCTGCCCCTGCCACCCTTGCCCTTTGCACAGCCATATGTGCCCCGATGGTTTTTGCTTCACAGCTCCTTCTGCTCCTTTAAAAGCAATTACATGGAGAATGTTAGTGATGCAAACTTGTTTAAACCTGAGTACACGGTTAAGTCAGCTTTGTAATTAATTGCCTCATCACTGCAGTCACCCTTCAGGAATGCTGTGCTGCTGGTTCAGGACCAAGTAAGAGAGGGCCAGATCTCCAGCAGAGATCGCCCAAAGTGAATGAAATCATGAAACTGCGCAAGAGGTCAGGTCTGACCCCCTGAGATGATGAAGAGGGAGTGACATCATCATGGCCCCACCAACAACCCAGTATGCAGAGGTGGGGATGGGGGCTCTGTGAGAGCCCCCAGTGTACGGCTGGTTTTGTTTCGGAGAAAGGATTTGTTTCCCCAAGGCATGGTCTTTGCAGTCATCCCCCCGGGGCTGTGTCAAGGCAGGACTGCTTTCCACCAGGTCAGGTGCCTCAGAGCCCTCTGAGGCTCCCAACAGAAGTAGAGAGAGCAAGCAAGGAACCCACTACCAGCATGTGAGCTAGTGGAAACAGGATGGGTCTGAAAAACAAGTCGTTGGAAGCCTGTCTGGAGACAGGTATGGATGCTGTGGAGGCACAGTGGCAGCACCTTCTCCCTCATGCACCTGTGGTAAGAGCTAACAAAGGCAAATGGGCTGAAGCCATAAAGCTCCAATTACTGTTATCTTCTTTCTACTCACATCTAAATGTGCCAAGGGTGAGTATGTTCAGAAGGTGGTTTTACCGACACAATTTCCCCTTGACACTGGGCACTCACATATAAGTGAGGAGAAGGAAGAAAAAGGAGAAGAAACTTCTCAAAGAGTGACAAGTAAGTGAAGAGAGGGAGAAGAAAGAAGGAAACCAGTAAGTGAGAAAACATAGGATGGAGAGAGCTGTGCCTACAAGGCAGAGAGTGATGGTGACAAGGGGTACCAAACTAAGAAGCCTCCTGGACAACTTCTGGATCAGTTCATGGCCTTCTCTTCAGTCCTTGTGCCTCTTAGAAGGCTGCTATCCATTATGGAGGAAGAAAGGGCTGAAAGATAGATAGATAGATAGATAGATAGATAGATAGATAGATAGATAGATAGATAGATAGACAGACAGATAGATATTTTGGATAAGAGCTATTCTTAATATTTGTGGCAACTTTTTAATTGCTACTTACATTCTAATTAAATAACTACATAGAGGAAAAGACCAGGGTCTGAATTAAGGGCTAGATGAATGATGTGGGTAGCAGAAACTTTAGCACAAGTCCTGCTCAGAGAGCAGCCCAGGATACACAGCAGCCCTCATCCCTATGTCTGCCAGTGACCAGTGCAGCCCTTAGATTCACCTCTTGTGAAAAGAAGAAATCTTTACATGAATTTTCGGGCAGACTTTGCACTGCTGTGGGAAAAGCGTGTGCTTTTGCCAGTTCTCCTACAGAGCTGTCAGCTAGTGCAGAGTCACGGGTTCACAGTCCCTCTCCCACACCATCAAGCAGCTCTTCTGCAGGGTTCTGGGGGAATTCTAACATGAGGAGAGAAAAAAGGCAATCAATGCCTATGATAAGATGCACTCCAGCAAACTGTTTATAATTTTCCTTACTGGGCTGCAGATGACCTAAAAGGCTCTTTTCCATCTCTATTTTCTATGAATCTGCAATCCTATTATTTATTTTGTATCTTGAGGGTTTCTTCCAGAGTAAATGATGTAATTATACCCTGCACCATAACATTTCAGGTTCTGGTGTAATAGAACTAAATATGCAATTATGTGGTTAGTAAATGTAACAGTACAAAACTCAAAATCTGTATCCATGTACTGTAGCTTCATAAGAAGAATGTTTCCTGTTCTGTACACAGCAGATGTAATGTAATTATTGTTAACTGAAATGTATCAGCAGACATTCACATGGTACCAGCAAAAAATGCCCCTCCAGCCAATTCTTCATTCAAACACATGAAAATGAGAGAAATCCCACAATTCTATCTTATCAGTGAAGTCTAGGCATATACATTTGATACTCTGCAAAATCAATACTGTCCAGGCTTTTAGATACATAGAACACACACAGAATATCCATCCATACACAAAGGGAAGGATCGGATTCACCCCTGATGTTAGTCCAGCCACTTCAGCTGGATTACAAGGCAGCAGAAGACAGTCCATTATGCAGCTTGTGTGGATTATGGTTGGAAGAAACAAAACTGGCCTCCGACATTTATGCAACACTGTGTGACAACAGGAAAACAACATGAAAGGAACCACAGCCTTGTGGCTAAGGAGCTAATCCTGGACTTGGGAGATACGGTTTCTACTCAGATGTTTGCCACAAGTTTCACATATNGAGAAGGAGAAGGAGAAGGAGAAGGAGAAGGAGAAGGAGAAGGAGAAGGAGAAGGAGAAGGAGAAGGAGAAGGAGAAGGAGAAGGAGAAGGAGAAGGAGAAGGAGGAGACCCTTATTGTGGGCCTTGCCTGCAAGAGGACACCTTACCAGTAAAGAGTGTGCTTTTGCCCAGGCTACAAATGCCCTTTAATTTCCACTTAAATCCAAATGTGAAATGGGCCTAGCTGTGCCAGGGGAAAGTGCCTTTACTAAATAATAATAATAGTTTTAAAAAATTATTTGGAGAGCTGGGACAGCTCTAGCTTTAGCAATCTTGGGATTCCCATTTGCTTGAATAAGACAGCTATGTGCTGGTTGAATGGGTGCGGTGGGAACCCTCTGAATAGGGCCTTCAGCTGCAAAATCAGGCAGTGAAGTGGGAGTCACCACTGAGCCACATGTCCCCTTCCAGCAGCTCCATTGCCTCTTGGTGGAGGCGCGGCATCTCTCCAGGTTTGTCAGGTGAAAAATGACAGAACCTAAAGAAGCACAAATGTTGTTTTCCTGTAGAAACCGCACTTCAATTATCCAGGCGTAAAAAACCTACAATACTTGAGAAGAGTGTTTTATTGCTAGGCAAACATCTACCAGGTTTCCAGCACTGCATGTTACCTTGCTCCTTAGAAGCAGTCTGCACCATTCAGCCACTACACTCCTTAAGCTTGAATACCATAACAGAGCTCTGAACTCTGCTGTGTTCTACTTTCATCTCCACTTCTTTGCAAACTTCCCATTTGCCACAGGAGAACAAATATCACACCATCCCCACTGCTGAGTGACAGTTCCATGCCTGGGTGCCTTACAGAACTGTACAGTTCATTCTTGCCTCCTCTACAATGAGTCATGGATTCTGCATCATATGACTGAACCAGTAAGATACAAATTAACATGATGCTCTGTAATGATGTGTAGTTGCTTTCCTTTGAGCTGAAATACTTGATCATATTCTCCCGCCCCGTATTTGTGTCATGCTATTGGCACTGGAAGCATTAGCTTTGTAGTCACAATTATATGAGAACTAAGTAAACTACAGAAATTTGTAAACTGTTGCATTGCTAAATTAAATGCTGTTTTAACTAACAGTTAATAGTGTTTACTGCTGTGTAATAGTAATTTTCATTTTTTACTGTATCTAATGACTTTCTGATGACTCAAATTCTCTGTAGGGATACCAAATCATTACATTAAGGATGAGTGATTTTAGTATGCAATGACTGATCAGTACAATAATATGTAGACTCATGCTTCAGCTAGTAAATTAAATCATTTACACCAGAGCGTTTGTCAACCAGAAGAGTTCTATTACATTGCTGCATTATAATGTAGAGTCTGCTCAAAATAAAACACATGCTATATTAAATCTGTGCCACTTTACAAACAAAACCCTTAAGGAGCAACGATTTAGCATATAGTGAGGCCATGGAGAAGGACTGTTTTTCACATAGAGTGGATAAATTCAGAAATGTTGTCATTTGTTTGGAAAAGTAGCATGGCAACATACAGGTGTGAGTCTACTAGTTGCATCAAGCATTCCAAATATCACTTGAACACTTCACTTGGTACTAAAGGGACTTGTGGAAGGGAAAATGGCCACAGCCAGAATTTGTGAGCTTTCAGATAAACATACAGTTGAGCCAGCCTCAAGACTTGATGGGATCACCATATCATCCTGTGCCATGAAGAATAAAAGGGTAGTTTACACTGGGATGCAAACACTCAACAGGTCTGCTGAAATTGGATGGTAGAATGTCACTGGTGAAGAGTTCAGCATGATAGTATTTTAAGAAACTAGATCAATTCTTTGTTTGAATAGGACTTAAATGCAACCTCTCACAGCATTTAGGAATTTCCTAGTGTAGGCTTTGATTTGGACCCAACAATTATTTTGATGTCAGAATGTTCATATTCAGAAGAACAGAAGATGCTTTAGTGCTTTAGTGTTTTAGGAAATTTTTGTTTCAGTGTTTTGTTTGAGACACCGAGGGGCCTAATTTCCAGTAAGACAAAAGCATCAGAGTTTCCATTCGCCATAATTAGAACAGAAGGTTCTTTACTCTTTGGAAAAAGTCATCCCCCAGAGTCTCAAGGTTATCCCCCAAAGGTCAGGCACCAATGTTAAACCATTGACTCCACTGACTTTGACCCAGTCAGGCTCATATAAATACATGCAATGATTCAGAACCCCACCAACACATAATTATGCCATCCAGAAAATACTTGTAGGGACATATTACCTTGGACAAATTTTCCCTGCTGTTTTGAGACATGTCCTGAGACACATTCAGTCTTGGAGGACAGTAGGAGATGCTTCATCATGTTTGCTAAGTTCATCCCCCGGAAGTGGCAGCTTTACTGTCAGAGAAGGACTCTGAACTTCTCATAATGAGAAAGAGTTGTGACAGGGGGAAAGGCTTGCTTTGTGAGCTACTTAAACCCACATGAATTTATTGCTTTTCAGGAACTTAATGACTCATTCAATTTTTTTACCCTTGGGATATCGAGAGTCACAAAAACAGTGGTATTTTGACTTGTGAAATCTTCATCATGTAAAAATGTGCTACTGTGTGGGAATCAGGTTTCTCTGGCAAGAGCTAAACAGTCAGGTTTACCATGACTAGTTTTTTACTTGGCATGCTTCACTGAAAGCCACTTAATGGATGAGATTGCTAGCAAGACAGCAGTGTTCTGTGGTGCCTTAACACCTGATCCAAGGGGGCATCTCCTGTGCAGAGCAGGATCCCACATCTGTAACTTTATATGACACATTGAAGTACAACATACACTTCCTGCTCAGCAAAACATCCCATATGAGCCAACTCAGTCAAGATAAGCCCCCTGAATTTTTTGTTGCTGTTGTTTGCTTTAGTATTCTTTTTTTAAAAAAGGCACAGCAAATGCTTTTGATCTTTTTGTTTAAAATATAAGAGTGTTAAAATATCCTAATATCTGGAGGCTTTCCAGCTTGTAGGCAGTCACTAAGTGAGGTTTAATTTTTTCACAGAAATCAAATATTAGCAAGGGGAACATGAACACATACAAAAAGACTGCTCATCTGGCTAACATCTGGTTTGATGTGGCCATTATTTCAACAAGTACTTATAGGCAGGTTTTTTGTTGTTGTTACTTCCTCCCAGAGCAGCAACAAACTAGTAGAAGAGATTAAAATTTCCATATCATTCCCACACACAGAGTGGTGTTGTACAAGTTGCCCAGGATGCCTAATCTGTCCCTTTCCCTTTTTTCATTTAGCTTAAAAAAACACTATTGTATTTAAATACATGGGCGGGAAAAGCAAGAGTAGCAGTTAAAATTGTTACTTTCCAGTACATTCTTGCACAGCAAGTTGTGTCAGTGTTTACTACACATGTTTAATGAAAGAACTAGAATGCAAACCTGAAAGCAGGTTTGGACTGGGAGGTGAAATCAGCCATCCTAGGACTTGGTGGCTCTCAGTTTTACAAATGTACACATATCTGGAAAATCAGGGTGTCTCACTGCTCATGCTGAGCCTATTGATCTCCATGTGGAAAGGTGTGTCCTTTTTCAATCCACCAGAAGAGAGGCATTCTTCCTGGAATCATTAAAGATGATAGGCAGACTTAACTGCACATCCAGCATTTATTGCTATACCTGCAGATGTACCTGTGCTTGTTTCCAGTTCCCCTCTTCTCTCTCTCAGGACAATGGTGTGTACCTTTCAAGGTAAGCTGGGAGTCACCACCAGACTTGTGGTTAAATGACAGCCCCGTGGGCTCTGCTGGATGGTATCTACCAGTGCTTGAAATTCTTCCAGTGCTGTGAAATTCCAATGCCTTCAAACAACAGCTGTGCTCTTGAAGTCAGTCTGCTCTGGAGAAACAATGTTCCGCATAAAGAAAAAACATAGAACTCTAGAATAAATCTGTGTTATAGATTGTAAACTAGTGACAGAAAGGCAGCCAATGCTGGAGCACATCTGTATGCAAAAATGGAAATGAGAGATTTATATCCACAACTGCCTCGCTTAATCTGCTTTTCACGGTAATAACATTTCTTCTGCTTGTAACACTACCTGTCTTTATGTTGCTTTTCCTCTCTGGTATGGCTGTGACCATTCCTGAGGTTTCCCAACAGCAGAAGTCAAAGTTATGGTTACACTCCCACAGAAGCAGTTGCATATTAAGTGTGGGCATCCATTTACTGCAATCAAGCCAATCCACACAACTTAGGGGCACAAAAGGTGATGAAGGCTGGTCGGCCTTGCCACAATAGGAAAGATAGGACTCTAGATTTGAACTGAAGTTCTCACTTTCTATCTCAAACTCTCATCTCACCCATAAGGACCCCTCAAACGTGTCTCACTCCCTACACATGCTGCAGCCTGGCCATCAGACCTCTGAGGGCTCCTCGCCCCTGGGCTCAATTCTGCTGGCTGCCTGCAAATGGCTTTCTCCAAAACAGGAGGGATTAAGGTTCCTACATGGTTTTTGGGTGGGAAAAAAGGAGACAGAATGAAACTGGACAGCTATCCTTGTCCACGAACACAAAACCAAGTCAATATGTGGCATGTCACTCCAGCAGCAGGAAGGGGATAGTGCTAAAGCACAGATGAAGTCCAGAAATTAACTTAGGCTGGCTGTGCAGGCCTGGGTAGGGATGTCTGCTGCAAGCAAGTCTTCTTTCAGCCTTTTCTTGCGTAAATAAATTGCTGACACAAGTGGTCCAGAACACACCTGGAAATCAACTTTTCTTCAACTGCCCTCACACAACTTGCTGCCCTTCACTCCCTCTCTGTGCTTTCAGCAGGCTGCCTCTGTGCTTACAGCAACTGTGGCAGCTCCATCAGCAGCCACCTCTGTTTTCTGTACGTGCCAGGCAATAATTAGTTGGTTATTTCTTGTCTCTGATTGACATAGCTCCTACTCCAGCACAACACAGAACTTGTTCTTGTCACTTTGCAACTTTCTCAAGATGTCATTAGTGGGCAAGGTGACACAATATGAGGTAAATCACACAACAACACCATAAACAAAAGGGCAGGGCCAGATTCACAGCTCTGTCCCTGCAGTTTCACTCTGTAGGAACTCTGTTGAAATGTATCTGTCACACATAAGACCATAGCTGCACATTCAGCCCACAATGTGGTCATGAGACAGTGCAAAGGAAGAGCACTCAGTTCTATTACTAGAGAGCACTTTTGCCATACGGGTGTTTTATGTTCTGTGAACAAGTAAAGATAAGGCAGAAATACACGCGCAAAGAGGAACAAGGATGGGTTTCTGTGGAAACACAGAATTTCCTGACTTCTATAATTAAAATTAACCATATCCCTTGATAATGGGGTTGTGAGGACAAAGAAATGTTGATTTTTTTTTTCCTTTATTATATGTGAACACTTTTAGTTATCTTTCTCTTTTCACTTCATCTCTTTGACACGAGACATGTGCATGTCCATGCACAGCTTTCTACTTTTATGTGTTTATACGCAATGTGCACTCTGTAGCTTTCCTAACTCCCAGTAATATTAACAAGAGTTCCTCATGTAAATCTCCCATTTGTTGTTGGGACAATGAACCTCAAAGAGTGTGAAAGCACTACATTAAACTCATTTTTCTCAGTCCTGATATGAATGTAGGATGCTAACATCTGGATGAAATGGCACACATAAACCTAAGGATCCACTGTTGCTGGATCTCATGCATCATGGACTTACCTCTCTGTCTTGGCCAATACTGAGGGATAATGTTCTCACCAAAACACATTTGTATTTCCACATAGCAACATCTCTTGCTAGGACGATTGAAGCAGCACCAGTCCTTTAAAGCTTTCTACAGTGAAACACAGGTTGTCTGCCTGTAGCTTACAATCTTTGGTTCAGATGGTGCCATATATCACATGTTAAGTAGGAGTGGGACTGATCAGAGCTTGGATAGAGGACCTCCAAGGAAAGCTTTAATCTGGCAGAATATGGTATCAGTGACTCTCTACATGGTGTATATCCCTAAGACTTAATATTGAACCAGCATTCCAGCTGCGACCCACTGGTACTGATGGAGGTGCTAGTTTTTAAAACGAAAATTTAATCACAGCTCTAACTCTTTTTGAGGAGCAATAATAATATATCACCTCAGTTTTTGCAGTTTGGCCTCAATTTCCCTCTCATGTGTAAGTCACAGAATCAGTCCACAAAAAGTGTCCTCATTAGTAGCTGCCAAGTACTATCAGATAAGAAGTGAACCTAGGGACACCATTGTTTCCACCCCCAAATAACTAACAGGTAAAATAATAAAAATTAAGAATTGGGAAGGTTTTGATGCCTTGGAGATGCAAAGGAGAAAATTCTTCCCGGTAGAGTTACAGACATGATCCTATTATCATAATAAGGCAGGATGATAGCCTTATTTCAACCTCAAATGGTTTATTTCAGCAACGGGTATAAAGCGAGCCCTTGTCGTACCATCTGCCAAGTACCTCTGGGATCTGAGAGCATGGAAAGATCATTAAAAATGTAAGAAGTTGCTGTTTGCATTAATAAAAACACAGGTTCAAAAATTACGTTGAAAAAGCAACAACATTGTAAACATGCCTTTAAAATGAAAGTAATTTCCTCTTTGTAGTGAAAGGCATGTTTTATTTTCATTTGTTACTTAGGATGTGACTATGCCGAATCAGTTTCAGTGTCCTCACTGTGCCACTCTCTAATGCAGTTTGCACTCACAGAAATTAAATGTGCACTGTACATGGGACTGTCTCTGCTCTTTCACCTGGACAGAAATAAGTGCATTTCAACCCCTACACCATTACTTCCAGAATTCTTATAATGAGGGTTGGGTAAAATTGAAGCCTGTAATAATAGTATACAGTTCCTTTTTTTAAAGCCTGACCTGCAGTTCTGGTTTTCAAACCAAATGACTGTAGTCAGGCGTATTAGTGCTTTAACCTTTTTATTACATTACATACATGAAAACAATTAAGGCTGGGATTCTTTCCAATGTATTATCATTTTCTGTTCCCTCTGGCCTTTTTCCATCCATTTCAAAGAATGTACATAGCGTCAACTGAACATTCTCTCATGTTTTATTTTTTTGTTTCTTTTCTGCTTAACAACTGTCATGCTTTCAAGATCAGCCAACTATAGAGTATCATGCAACAGCAGCAGCCGACAGCAGCAGCAGCAGCAAAAACAACAACAAAAAGTTTGGGAGTTTAAAACTCCTCATAAAATTAAATCTGAGATTTAAATTCTCCCTCATATTTTATTGTCTTTTCTTTTCTTTTTCCTGTGGTAAATGGTAATTAGAGTCAATAATCTTTTGCTGAGAGAGCACCTTGTCCTCACAGTGTTTATATCATCATCATCAAAGATCTGCCTTAAGGCCCTGGCGTGTTAATAATTTAAGGTGTGCACAGCCTAGTTATAGCAGGAAGCCTAGTTATTGAGTTTGTAAACCAGCTGATGATTTATGGGAACACCTTGCATGAGTCATGCTCATTAAATAAAATACTTCAGTTTAATAAGGAACATGGGGTAAACAGTTCTTCCCGTTACAGGGTGACTATGCAATTGGAAATTGCTGAGTTTTGTCACCAGCTTTGCCACTGTTATTTTGTCTTAATTGTAACATCAGGGTCAGCTTGTCTGTGTGCTTGTGCAGGCACGTTCATGTGCACACACACATTCCCTTGAAGTACAGATAGAAAGTCTTTCCCCAGTGCTTTTTTTTTCCCCCTCACCCTCTCTGTCTCTCCCTTTCTCTCCATACAGCTGTTTCATAAGTTACCCTCTGATAATGAAGATGTTAAATCTCTCTTTAAAAGGCTACTAATTAAGAAAACAGAAATGTTCACAGAAATAAAATTACACAGGAAAAAAAAAATCAATATATGGTTGTTAAATGTAGCTTGCATTTGAGAGCCATAACCATATTTTACTTTTAAACACTAGAGTTAACTCTGACTCATTAGAAATTCCTTGGGAAATTGAGGCAGTAAAAGCCCTACACATTGGCCTCTTCTGTTTAACCAGAAGCAACCGTGCTTTGCCCACTGCTTTAGAAACCCACTGTATCTCCGAGATTTCAGTGGGATTAGGTAGTGTCAGCAACTACCCTCAGATGGCAAACATGCAGACAGTGACCTCCTCTGTATCAACTATATTGTCAGTGTTTTTCAGCCTGTTAGGAATCGGGGCATGGCTCCTTAGGGTCACTAAATTCCCCCTCATTCCCACCAAAGCCAGTGGCACTTGAGCACTGGGAGTGGAAGGAGATGATGCAGCTGTGGCTGGCGTCTTCACTAGGCTGGAGGAAAAATTACTCCAGGGCAAAATTACCCTTGTCTTCACCAGGAGGAAGGTGGGATTCATGGAGTTACAACATTTCTATGGAATAAGGGGAGGAACAAATTGAGTCATAACATAAAAACTCCCATATACTTTTGTTGGTGGGTTTCAGTCTTACCAACCCAAACCAAAGGCAACTCAACTGGGTTTAGTTAAACTCTTAAGCAAATAACAAGAAATTAGTTTTCATTTAAAAAAAACCCAAATTTTCTCAGCAACAGAGTATTAGCAAACATGCCATTACCCCTGCAATATTGATTTTTGTGTTCTTTATGGTTCCTTCAAGATGTACCTTTCTGTATTCTTTTCACAGGGGTGATACAGCTGTAAGTTTAATTTTCTGACTAATAACTGAATATCCCCAGACATAGACAGCCTGTCAGGCATCATTAATAAATTTGTTCAAGAACATTGGGCCAGGCCCGCTTGTGGGGTAACTTTTGGATTTAACAGCACCACACAAATGAGTGATCTGACTGCCAATTTGTACACAAGGCTTGAGTCCTCCCTTTTTTTCCAGGAAAAATAAAGCATGACATAACAGGATGTACATACTACATGGGCCAGCTCTCTGAGGCATCTAGTATTTGTATTTTGCCACCTTTTGATTGACACTTGTGCCAGTGTAGGTCCTACCATTATCTTGTTTTGCAGAGAGAGAAGGCAACACGGACTGCTTCTGGTGAGACCCACAAATGAAATAAGGCAACCAATTGTGCCCTGTTTCTTTTTTGTTTTTTGATTTTGTTTTGGGGTTTTTTTGTTTTGTTCTTCTTACTGCACAATCCCCTGGCTTAGTCCAGGGGCTGCTCTGAGCCCTGTTCTCCTGCAGCACTACCTTGCATGCACTGAGGTGTCCAGCCTGCAGCAGCTGTACACAGACATGTCCTTGGGTGCTTTCAGATTTCAGTTGTCTCCAGGCAGCTCGGTGAGGTATTTGAGAGTACACATTCTACAGGTAATGGGAGTTAGGCATGTCCTTCTCACCAAAAATCTCCAAGTCAGTGAGTCAGAGGCACATGAAGATCCTGGGGCAGAGCAGAGTGAAAAAAAAATATCCGTTTCTTCAAGGCCTAGAATAAGTGCCCTAATTCATAAATTTGTCTTCTAAATGGGAGAAATCTTTGCAACGTCTCAACTATGACAGTCCTTACTCCTGGAGGCTATAGGAAAGGTGATGTGGGAAGGAAGGACACTGGACTGGAGGAGGGATATCCTTTTTACAGTTCAGTCATTGTAGAGGACTGCTTTGGACTTTTTTTGTCTTGTTTCATTGTTCAGCTTCATAGAGTGTGCGTTGTTGTTGCCTCTTCATAACCACACAGAAGGCAGAAAACAAAATAGATTTCCTTCTTATCTTTTGCTGTGCTTAGTGAATGCAAGAATTGCATCAGCTTCACCTCCACCTCCCTCCAGAAAGTTCCCAATTGGTTGCACTTATTCAATTACCTTTTGTGCTAGCAAAACACATTCCTGATGCCACCTTCGAGCCCTATAGAAACTACCACTAAATTCAGAAAATCAGTTTTATGGAGCTATTCCTACCAGTGCACTGATCCAAAGGCATAATAGGGCATGGGAGTTCGCTCAGACAAAGAAATGCTCCCAAAACATGCCCTATACTAACCTAGACTGGAATATGATGCTCTTAACCCCATGACTACTCCTAGTGCACCCCCAGTCTCCATACTGGGGTGGTGGGAGGAGCAGAAAAGTCCTTGACACAGTGCAAGCTCTGCTCAGCAGTAATGAAAACATCCCTGTGCTACCAGCCCTGTGTTTGGTACAAATCCAAAACATGCTCCCATACTAGTTAATGTGAAGAAAGTTAACTCTATCCCAGGCAAAACCAGCACTTCTGTTGCAAAGTTCAGGGCTCCGGTTCCCTCTTTTTTGCTGGAGTCAATGGCAAGAAGTTTGGATGGTCTAATTACCAATGTCAGCCACAATGAATGGTTATATATGAACTAATTGTCTCCCTCTAGAACGCTGGTCCCTGCTGCTGTGGGTTCTTCACCCACAGCATGGAATAAAACATAATCTCTGATCCTGCCCCATACCAGATCGGAGGCATGACTAGCTCCTGGTCTCTCTACAGAACAACACCCATTCTGGTCTTGTACCCAGAACAAGCTAATTTTGGGGAAAAGTGGGAGAAATTAAACCATTTGCATCCATCTGTCTAGAACTGGTAAAGAGCAGCATAGAATTCCATGCCCAGGCTGCACTAAAGAGGAATGATTCCACTTCTGGAGGCCAGGAAATGGCTTTAAGCCAATCTGATGTGCCACAGGAAAAACAGACTATTGCTTCTACTCTTTATGGTAGGAATAGTAGGAGGGCAAGTGGCTTCCTTTTGGAGATGGGCAAAGTGGTAATTACGATTATTTGCACTGGAATAATACTTAGAGACTACATCCCTACTGCTCTAAATTACATAGCAAACTATCTATTCAGCCAAGGTAAAAGATTTTCAGATTAAGTATAGAAACATGAAGTTTCATGTCGTGGAGGTTTCAGATGAGCTGACACAATTTTGGATGATTATTTGAATTGAGGTCAAAAATAGTCACAAAGTGTAGAAAAAGGAATAAGCATGAATGTAGAATTGAAAACATAAGGAGAGAAAAAGCTAAATTAGGCCATTAACTTATAAAAGAGGTATTAAGTGGAAAAGGAATTTGGTCGGCAGGATTTTAGATTATATAATGAAAAGATACCAAAACAAGGCAGTCTCCTATACATTCTCCGGCAGGGTAACATACCTAAGCAAATTCATCCTGTAATTGGCTTCAGTTAAGTGCTCCATTCAGAGCCTCTTTGGGATAATTCAGAGTGCCACTAGGATGCCTGGCAAGTGAAAAGCTTCTGGGAGTTAAGCAAAAGAGTCTCAGAAACACCCCTAATGAAGCGACTGAAGAGTAACAAAGAGTGTTATGTGACCTCACCTGGTTTTTTCAAGGTTGTTTTTCAACAAGACACAACGGGACTCCAATAGAAAATTGGAAAAAGAAAAAAAAAATAAAAATAACTTGCTGATGAAACTCTTGCATTCATGAATATGGGTAGAAATAAATCACGGTGAAAATGAGTGAGTCTACATAGCACTACAAATCAGAAATAGTGTCAAGGATGCCATTTATCATATTCTGACCAAACTTCACAAATCTGTCCAGAAAATTGCAAAATGAGCTCATACTCAATATAAAGGGAGCAAGGAATTTCAAAAGACTAATATGAAGCAAATGCTAGCCCTACATTTCCTCATGTCCTATTTGAACCAAAGTCGACTTGCATCTGTGTTGAGGCAAACTCAGAACTTGACCCAGCCTGACTGGATTTTCAAAGCATGGCTCCAGATGAGCAGCCAATACACAGGGTCTAGGTTCCTCCAGATAAGCATCTTTCTTTGGATAACAGAAGATAAAGACACTGAATAGCACACCATCCTAAAACAGTCAGAAATCTTAGTCATAGCCTTCAGTGTTCAGCTGAAGCACAAGAACAGAGCTGGGAACATTCCTTTGTAGATAGAAGAGCACCCATCGGAGATAAGATAACCAAGTGACTCTGCAATAAATAGCAGGAGCAACATCCAACAGAATCTGAAAAACACCAAGATATTCCTGAAAGTTTTTGGTACCTGACAGTGGATACCTATGTGATTTAAACCAGAAAGGTCACTGAGAGAGCTGTCTCTCATTTGCTATCTTCCTCTGGATCAGTTTTGAGTGTTTTGGTAAGGTGTTGCACAGCACATGCCACTGGATAAAGCAATTATAAATCCTACCTTTATTTACATGCATTTTCACTTAAGTTAGAAACAAGTACCATAGCTTTTAAGCAGTTCATCTGACCAAATTATATTTGAAATTCAGTCAGGAACACCATGCCCAGCCTACACCATGCAATGTCAAACAGCCTGGCAGAAGGCAAGCGATAAAAGACTTGATAACAAAAGTCTTGGTTGAGTAAAAAAGGTTGGTATTTGTCATTGTTACAATATCATAACACACCTCACAACATTTTATTAGGCTCACCAGTTTGGGGCAAATAGGCACAAGGCAAATCACAATCCTGCCAACTTCCTGAGCAAATACAATTAATTCTGAGGTATAGTTACAGAAGAAGGTTATGCCAGGACAAGAGCAACATCTAACGTTGCCAAATAGCTGCTATCTAAATAAAAGAGATTTCAGCAAGTGTTTGGGAACCTGACATACTTAGGAATAATGTGTCTGTGCCAAAGTCAAATATGAGGAGCCTGCATTACAGGAAGGCCTGCAGGAGGACCTGGAGCTGCCGGCTGTACCTTGAGGACATCCAAGAGCAGTTGGCACAGTTCTTGCGCTGGCAGAAAGCAGCACATGCTCACCCCACTACTGAAGACAAAAAAAAACCAAAATGTGAAACTGACACAGATGCCAGGTCCTGCTGAACAAATGCTGTAGATGAGGAACGTAGAACACGATGGGAAAGTCCCAAGAGGTGCTCAGGACGTGGTTGCTAATCCAAGCCCTGTGCAGCTCAATAGCCTCTTGGCACCAAAGGGTTTCCTTCTCCTCCTCCCCATCCCCACGTGCACAATATGTGCATTCATTTGAGTATGTGTTTGGGGGGCAGTAGGAGGTAGGTTGCTGCTATTTTGTCATATTTGCTTTCAATTTATTTTTTCCTCTCTTAGGGCTATGGTTTAATAGCAGTCAATGAAATAAAGACACTGACCTCTGCCCTATGGAAAGGACATAGTCCTCCTCTCCCCAGCCCATGAGCAGGAGCTCAGGGCACAAGCTTAGCAAAGCTCCTCTCTATCAAAGCTTTAAAGAGTGGCATCCTCAAAAGCCTGGTGAAAAACTTCAGCTCAGGTGGCAGAAGTGGCAGTGCAATATTTCAAAGCCTGTAAAAGTTCTTGCATCATTTCCAGGTAAAAGGGACAGCACTAGTCATCAGAAACCAGAGAATTTATCTTCCGATTACTATTATTTTAAAGGACTTCCTTATAATATGACATATGATGCAATGAAAAGCAAAATATATGGAGTTTTCTTTAGGAAAAGGGCTCTAAAAAATAAGCATAATGGCATGCTATTGGATTTGGCTCACTGCTGGGCAAGCACATCCCAGGCAGTGACAGAGGACAGTGTCTTTGTATCGGCCATGTCACGGACATGAGACACACAGATTGAAGTGAGTCTGCGCAGCCGTACCCACAGAAACACCAACTGCCTTGTGAATCACTTTGACTTATCTGCCTGCAGATTTCTGAGGAATTTAGTTGTTCCAGGAAGGATGAGCAGACAGGGACACAGCCCAGAGTCCTGCAGGAAGTGCAGCCTTAGAGCATTGCTGGGGAGTGGGGGAAGATTTTCGAGGGATCCAGACAGGAGAGCACACCCAAAACCTGACACGTGAACTGCATGGGGGCTGCCCATGCTTGTGATCAGAACTCAACATGCAAAGAGAAATGAGAGCCCCAGTAGGTGCAGAGCATGTAACTGGGAGGTTGATGTCCTCGCTGCCACGTGCCTTAGCAGTCAGGGACTCCAGCTCACTAGATTAAAAACTAACGCAAGTACTTTCACTGAGGTCAGACTCCTCATTGCAATGCAGATATACTCAGACTCAGACTGGGGAAATAATTGACATGGGAACAATAATGAGAAAATCAATTGCTAAGTCAGATATCATTGACTGCAATAAAAATTTTGTGCATGGAGGATTTTCAGGATAAAGACACAGCTTTTCTTTTAGGCTAGATGAGTTGGTAGAGATGTGAGAAAAGGTAATGTGGTTAATAGTGCTGTCCTTGTTACCCTGCGCTTCCAGATGGAATTCAAAAGGAGTCTCGATGGCAAGGTGATTCTTCAGCCAAAGTTTCAGGCTGTGCTTCTGTAAACGTTTAAACATGTGCATGATTAAGACTTTGAGAGGCTAGAGCATTTCACTAATGGTGTGGGACACTGCACAGTTTCATTAAATTTGACATTAGAGCTAATATATCAGCAAAAAAATATAGCCCAGTGTCACCCTGCGTATCTCTGCATGTGTGTGGGACACTCCACTGGGTAAGGCCCACAGTGCTTGTACCATTATTTGCAGCAGTTTGCAGCTGTACTCAAAGCTTTTAATCAGTGCTCCACTAACTCAGGCAGTGTCCAAAGTGTAAAAGAATTCACGATACTATCTGAGAATACTTAATACCATCATGAGCCATTCGCTGTTTAGCATGATGTTATCTCCACCTTCTGTCAACAGTATCTGCTGGGAGATCGATAACAATCGTAAAGTAATGTTTATTATCACTTTGCCCCTCACACCTGCCCCACCGAATCGTTGCTCTTTGTCTCAGAGGCTACAAAAGTGCAGCAGACTAGAGCAGGGACATGCCTTCTCCTTACAGTGATGTATCTTTTTGTTGCAGGATTACAGTGCTAATTAAACGCCACATGTACATCACTACATTACTCCTTGAGCGGGAAGAGTGGAGCGCTTTTCCTCCAGGAGCCCTCTCCAGAAATACATTCACAGGTATTTCCGCACCAGGCACGCTTTCAGCCTCGATGCATGAAATACTCGGATTAAAATCTTCCCTGTGAAACGAAATGGCCAAGAAATTTCAGGTGTGAAGGTGGCAAATGGGGGCCGCGGGCGAGTACTCCGGCCCGTGTGGATGCTCCCTTCCTCCCCCATTTCTCCCTCCAGAGAGGGCTCCGGACCCGTTTGGCAGGTCGCTCCCTGCCGGGGGGCTCCCGTGCCGGCGGCTGGGCCGTGCCGAGGGCGGTGGTCCCCGGGCGGCTCCCGGCCCGGCGGCGAGGAGTCGGGAGCGTGTCGCGACAGAGACCGGCTCCCCTCGAGGGCGGGCGGCGGCGCTGGCGGCCCCGGAGAACAAAGCGGGGCCGGGCGGGGAGGGCGATGGGCGCGGGCACCGGCCCCGGGAGGCACAGAGCGATCGCCCCTCGGGGAAAAAAACCCTGCCCGGGCTCGGGAGAGTGATGGGCTCCTCCCCTGGCGGCGGGGGGCGGTGAGGGGTGGGGAGGTGGACGGAGGGGCGGGTTACGATTTAACTTGCTGTCGCGATTTCGTGATTGTCACGACGTGTGACGGGACGGCACCCCGCTCGTCGACCTGCAGGCAGGGCGGAATTTGTTCTCGCAGGCCGAAGGGGAGCAGCGGGCAGGGCGCCCCAAATCAGACGCTCCGCTGTCCCTCCTGTCAGGGCGAGCCGCGCCCCCGACATCGGCGGCAAATTCTGGCGCTGACGTCATCTGATCGCCGATACATTTTTTTAATTAGGTGGCAGCTAAATGAAGAGTGATGTAGAACATTGTGAATGTAATTATCCATTGTGCTTCAGAGAGACGCTTATAGATCTTTTTTTTTTCTCGCCCCCCTCCCCTCTGAAAACTATCAAAAACCTGGGGAATTCAAATAATCTTCCGTCCCTGTGCATGGATGGAGCCTGTCAGACCCTGTGCAAGGGCTACTGACAAACACAAAGGAGCAACAATAACTGCGCACCACTTACAGCACTGCTAGACTTATTCATTCATTGTAACATAATAATTTTAGATGGTCATTGAAGAGAAGCATATGTTTCGGGCAGACATCAAAAGAACAACCAGACATTTAGATAAGACAACTAAAACTCAGTTTTAAAGTTTCAGATCTAATCCTGGGTAAAGACCGAACAAAGAGTCAGAGAGCAGAAATTACGTTATTTAAACTGACACCACCTAAATCGGATCCTTTCTTCTGCGATCTCACATAAACACAGCGTGTTCATCACAATCCAGCCGGCTTCATTACTATTTATATTACCGTGCGCTGGCTGTGTGCAGTCAATTCATAATTGTCCAGTTTTTCTAATTAATCACAAAAGATTTTTGTTTTGCCTACAGCTAGTTCTGGGGTGACTCACAATGGCAAGCCAAAGCTCATACATCAAACACAGCCCTCCTTCGCTCCAGCCTTCTGCCGGAGGAGGCTGCCGGGCTCCCCTCGCCGCGGCGCGGCTCAGGGGGCATGCGCGGCCCCGGGCGAGAGCGGAGCCCTGCGCTCCGTCCTCTGCCGTGTGACTTGTTATTTTTATCTGATGCTCGCATTCTCAGCCCAAACTCGACCCAGAGATTTTTTGGCAGGATTTCTCAATTCGGAGCGTTTGATTTCCCTCTCTCTCGCTCTCTCCTATGTGCGTGCGCACGCTCCCCTCTCCTGCTCCTGCAATCTGTTCGAGGTCTGTGCGGCTTCAAAGGAAGCAAGCTGCATCAAACACTGCTCAAACTTCTGCCTGATCAATATTTTCTTAATGAGCTCAACGTAGCCAGTGTAGCCCAGCAGAGGCTGAGGCAGCTGCTGGATCTCTCCAGCTCCAAAGCAACGAGGATTTTTGGTAACATTTGCAGTAGGCCAGGTTGTTCGTGCCTCCTCTGCGCACACCATGAAGAGGAGCTGCTCACAGAAGTAAAATTTCTTGGCGGCAAGACGGCTGCTTGTGAAAGTCACGGCTTGCCAACCTGAGTCAGAGGACAATGATTTGACCTCTATTTCTTGTGCTGCCAGAGGTAGAAGCACACAGAAGCTGTACCACGAACAAAGAAATGGGGCAATTTGGCTGACAGCAGCATGACAGTACGTTCTTTCTCCACACGTGTTAAAAAAAAAAAGCCAAACAAAAAAGGCCAACCAAACACACCCCCACACACAATCCTTACAAAAGAAAAAAAAAAAAAAGAAAAGAAAAAAGAAAAAAAAAAGAGACACCACTCTTTTCTATTATTGGTGACAATTTAACACTGAGTGTCAGCCCAGTTAGAATCAGTTGAATTCATGTGAAGAGCAGAAAGCAATAGACACACGCTGCCTCTAAAGTGCACTCTAACTTAAGGCTGCAAATGTTGTTAATTATGTGGAAGCTTTCTGGTAAGATGCATCTATCAATGCATCTTCCTTGATCACATTCTGCCCACTGCTGGGTTTGCAAGGAGTCAGCACAGTGGTGGGAGAGGGGCGTTTTATTAATAAACCCTGCACAGAACCCTGTACTCACTCTGGGTATTTTGGAGTGAAAATGGTACTGAAGCCAAAGCTGGTTTCTGTACAACGAAGCACAGGCAAGCAAATAGTTAGTGAGAGCAAAATAAATAGGTTTTTAACAGCACAGAAGAGAAAAATGTGGTTTTGTATCTGATGGCATAGAGGAAAGGGTATCTCTGATCTATTGCATGAGATTTCAGGTGGAGTTGTTTGTGGGGGAAAATATTATGTTTAGAAAGGCTGAAAAAATATGAATTAGCAAAAAATAATGTTTTCAGAAACTTCTGTTGTGGATTATTTAGCTGGCAGGAGACTCCTTTCTCTGCAGACCAAGGAGTCCAAAAAAAAGGGGAATGGGGTGAAGGCTGCTTTTTTCAGGTCACCTGGAGGATAAATTGCAGTGTGTAATTTCTGAATGTACAGCCATACCTCCTAGTTTGTTCCAGTTAAAGACATGCTGGTATGCTTGCTTGGGAACTTAGAGCATCCCCAGTAACATGCTGTCACTTTTTAAGTCATCCATGAGAAAAATACTCCACAGAAATTCCTGCAGGGCCAGAGTAAAGTTTACACCTCTGCAGATAAGATAATATGTCAAAGAGCAGATTCAGAGGATAATCCATGGGAAATATTTTGAAGGATCAAGCCATACTTTCATTCCAGTGCCCAGCCCTAGTTTTCCACGTATTTGCTGCTTCATGTGAACATGCACAGGCCCTACATGCGACAGGAGCACACACATCAGCCCATCATACTGACTCAGATTGGCTGCTCTGGTGCCAGGGATGGCCTTTCAGGAGCCACCACCAGCCCTGACAGCACTCTTTGCCTTCTCTTCTCCTACCCTCCATTGCATAAATTAGCAATAGCGAAGTCCCCTGTCCTTGCTCTCAGCCCCTCACTGGGACTCACCTCTGCTGAGGCATGTTGGCCACAATCACAGGTGACACCAGCACCCCCGTCTGTGGCTGCTGAAGCCTCGGTCATAGCAAGGCTGTAGATCCTGTGCTCCCTTCTGGCTCTTTTCACTCGCAGGGAGCCAGATTCAGAGCTCATTGAGCCCAGGGGAGTATTTTTCAACTGGCTTTGTCAAGCAGGTGAGGCTCCTCTAGTCTATTGCCACCTTGCCATAAAGACCATAATTTTGCTGGGACAAACTGCTTATTACCCAGTTGCAAACTTAATAATAACCAAGGGCTGTGATTCCTCCTAAGGAACTGAGGACCTGAATTAAGTGTTATTAATACCAACAATATTGTGCTAACACCGGAAAAATAGCAGAATTAATAATAATGTTATCTAAATGACAGTGTAAATATAAGGTAAGTAGTGTACCTGGCTTCTGAGGAGTGTGAAGCCAAATGATGATTTCCTCTCAGGGCAGTGATAAACAACTCAGTCATACTGAGTTTACAGTTTTAATAATAATTGGCTTGGAGGGGTAAAAAAATTATATAAAGCACAGTCACAGGTTAACTACATTATAATTACATGGTATAATTTCAGCCCCTGCTCCCAGAGTGGAAGGCACAGTTGTTATCTGATCAGCCTCCGTGTGTAATTCCCTGCTAGGTTTGGGGCTGAGCATTGCTGTTCTGGTTTTTAGAACGACTAAGCGGATATGCAGAGACTGCAACGCGCCTCGGGCCACAGCGAGCTTGGCGACAGGCTCAGGAGTGCAGCCTCCAGCCGTGGGCATGTGGGGCTGGAGCAAGAAGTGGTGGCAGCAGCTGCATGGCCATCAGTGTGTGCAGCTCCCCATGCCACCTAGGCAGGGTTTTGGAGCTGAGCCTGGTGGTGCTGCCCAGGTTCGCTCTGAGGGAGCCCAGGTTCTGTGGGTATGGTGGCCTCGAGCAGCAGCAAGGACAGCTCCTGTCACCATGCTGGAGCTGGGACATGGTGTCTCCCAACCGCTTAGAAAATCCTGATGCCCAAAACAGTCAGATTTCTCCCAAAACTAACAAATAACTGGTCACACCACGTGATTGGAAAAGGGACCTCCAAAAAGACTTGCTTATGAACTGGAAGCCAAGAGCAGCATCAGGTGCAAGTAGTGACTTGAGTGATGTCTTCTGGGGAAAGGGTAGAAACCCATTATCTGTTGTTGTCGTTGCTTCTTGAATTTTCACAGCCTTTTCTGTTTTCACTGGAAGCCTGATTGTGAAGCCAAGCTCCAGATATGAGGGGAAGAATGGATGCTGTTTGCTTTTTTTTATCTCCCCAGCCCCTGCCTGACAGAAATCTGTGCAGCTTCCATAAGGGTAGGCCTGAAGCAGGGGAAGACATTAGCTCTTGCCTTTTCTTTTTTCAACTCTGTCAATCCACACACTTCAGTCAGGGCAAGTAGGACAAGTCAGGTCTCTTTTAATGTGGGATCAGGTGCAGGGACAACCAGAAGCATTGGGTGGCTTTTCTTACTGTCCTCTATACAAAGCCTCAGCTAATTTACCCAGACTCTCATGGCCTGCTGTATAGATGACAGTAGATGCTGAGCCCAGTGCACTGGGATATCTGATTATGCTCCACTCTCATGAGATTGTCCCATGAGCCAGCTCAAGGCACTGAGCAAGAAAGCTGAACATTTTCTCCATGCACAATTAATGCTTCTTCTGGGGGAAAACAGAAATGTCACAAATCTGTGAGGTACCGCTCCTCCTCCATCCAGCTTGAGACCTCTGTGCAAGCAAAGTCCCCTTGTCCCTCAGCACTGGTGCCCCACACAGACTGCAAGGCAGGTTGGAATAACTCTCAGCTTTGCTTTCAAAGAGGCTGAAAGGCACAACACACTCCCTAATGCGTGAAAATGTGGGTCCCATGTTTCTCACTATGCAATACAAGAAACATGAGAAAGGTTGAGGGGCAAAGGGGAGCCCAGAAGGGCAGAGCTGTCTGTTGGCCCTGTGGTTCAGGGTTATCATTATTAAAGTGAAAGCAGCGTCTCTGTCCTTAGATGCACTTCACTGCAGATGGAAAGCTTACTTGGGAACCTGTGTAATTGCTTCCCAGTGGCATCGGAGCAGCTGCAACTTTAACCTGTTCTCTCCCAGCCTCCATGACTTGGCTCAGCACCCTTCTCTGGGATGCTCTGGCTCTCTTCTAGGCTTGTCCAGGCATGGTGGAGCTATTCTGGCAGTGTCAAAAGGTCCTGCTTGCTGGGTGCTTTGAGATTGCCTGTATTGGGCTTGCATGGCAAGGTGTGGGGGAGGGACCCCATGCTGGAGCAGGGGAAGAGTCTGAGAAGTTCTGCCCCTGAGGAGGAAGGAGTGGCAGAGACCACAGTGTGACCACAGTGTGACCACAACCCTCATTTCCCATCCTCCTGTGCTGCTGTAGGGAGGAGGTAGAGAAAATCAGGATTGAAGTTAAGCCTAGAAAGAGGGGCTCTCATTATGCTACTCTGATTTGATTGGTAAAAAATTAAATTAATTTTTCCAAGTCAAGTCTGTTTTGCCCGTGACAGTAATTGGTGAGTGATCTCTCCTTGCCCTTATTTCAACCCAGAAGCCTTTCACTGTATTTTCTTCCCCCTGCACAGATGAGGAGGAGAGATAGAGCAGCTTGATGGGCACCTGCAGCCAGCCAGGGTCAATCCAACACATATACAATGAAGTAAAAAGTTCGTCCAAGAAAGTCATAGAAGCAACTCATGACATCCAGGCTAGCTCTGGTGAGGAACAACCCACTGGGTGTGGGAGAAGAAGTGGAACACAAGCAGCAACAGGAGAGACCCCCACAGCTGAGCAGAGCTGTCCTCCAACCAGGGGAGGGAAAAAGGTCCAGACCTAGCAGAAGGACCTTTGAGTAATTTGGGAATTTCTGCCACAAAAATCCAGTTCTGTGTTTTCTTGACTAAAGCATTCACCACTTGTGCTGTTTAATAGGGAGCAACTCAAAATATTGTGCAAGGTGGTCTCTAACATCTGTGCCTGCAAGTTTTTTTTTCCTCCTTCTTGTACATGGGTATGTCCTCAGGAATTTCCTCACCTCTTNACCCACTGGGTGTGGGAGAAGAAGTGGAACACAAGCAGCAACAGGAGAGACCCCCACAGCTGAGCAGAGCTGTCCTCCAACCAGGGGAGGGAAAAAGGTCCAGACCTAGCAGAAGGACCTTTGAGTAATTTGGGAATTTCTGCCACAGAGTCATGTGAAGTCCAGTTCTGTATTTTCTTGACTAAAGCATTCACCACTTGTGCTGTTTAATAGGGAGCAACTCAAAATATTGTGCAAGGTGGTCTCTAACATCTGTGCCTGCAAGTTTTTTTTTCCTCCTTCTTGTACATGGGTATGTCCTCAGGAATTTCCTCACCTCTTCTTTTCTTTCAATCATTTTTCTCTCAATCTTCATTTCTGCTACAGAGAATCTCCATGAAAGGGATATCTTTGCCCTGTTTATCATTACCCTTGTTAGCCTGTTTAATAAAACGGCTTCAAAGAATGATGTAAGGACAGCATTATTTTGAACAAGTCAAGGCTGGGTGAGAACAAGGAAGCCTGCCCAAAATGTTGGCATTTGCCCTCTTGCAAAAAGCACTCAGGCAGCAGAGCTCCACTCTGCCATGACGCTGCCAGAACCGAGGGTTTCCTCTTATTTCTGTGAAAACCTTTCACAGGAGCCCAGGTAGTACAAGCAGCAGGGGAGGTTGCTGGAAGTGACTTTCTGTCACTGGTGTATTAATGGGCTAGTTAGACAAATGTAACGTCATGACATGCCGAAAGTTTTTGCCTGCTGGTGCTAAGCTGGCTGCTCCCCAACGGGGCTCAACTCCTGCAGGGATTCCTGCTGTGCTGTGTTTCTGCCCCCGTGCCCTCAACCCTTCCCTAGATCGTTGTCCAGCTCCTCTAACTGATTCTTTAAAATCCAGCATTTTAGTAAGACCTTTGGTCACACCTGGACCATATTTGTATTGCCAGACACAGATCATTTCAAAAGGTGTGGTGACTCTGGAAAAAGCTGGGAAGGACTCCAGATGGACTCCAGAATGTCAGTTCAGAGCTGTGGGGCAGGAAAGCCTCTTTCCTCAGGATGCTCAAGAACAGACCAAGACTGATGCGCTGCCTATAGAGAGCTGATTTCTGCCCTAGATGCACCCCATGAGTGATGGGGCATAATTCTGGTTGACACCACTTTTAGTGCACACAGGAGGCTCCTTGCTGCATTCAGTGTCCTTCCTTGGAGAGTAGGCCCTCTGCTGTGGATTTCTGTTGATTTTTTATTATTATTTTTTTTTTTTTTATCAGGCTAAAGAGGATATATTTTATCATAATGGTTTCAAATCCAATGTGTACAGGCCAACGCAAATAGGGTATTACAAGTTGAAGAACTGTACCTCAGGCACCATTTTATTAGAACTAGTGTTTACATCAAACAATACATCCTAAGTACTTCATATTAAGCTTGGACAAATCATTTGCCTGAGGATTAGGGTGTTGTGCCACTGAAATGTAATCCTTCTGTTGATTTTTTTTTCAAGCTGCCAAACCAAACATGGTAAAATCAGTAACTATTAAAAAATTAGAAGGGTGAAAACCTTCGCCTCAATTTGACGTGTTTAATGAAACATAGGAAAAATTATCAAGGTGGGCTTGCAGACAAATATCTGAACAGTAGGTCAGATTTTCCCCTGCTCAGATCAGCAAAACTCTACAGGGTTACAAAAAAATTGTAACGGTGGGTTTCAGTGTTCCCCCATGTGGGCTGAGAAGGGAAGAGAGGGCTGGTCTGGCTGCCTCCCATAAGGTGTAGACAACCTTTGCATGTGGAACTGAGTGAAAAATTTGGGAAGCTGAGTCAGGAGTGACCAGAGCAGGCTGTTTCTCACAAGGCACCACCCTGTGCCCCTGTGCAGCCCAGGCAGCATACCCTGCCCCAGAAAAGGGGCAGGATGGCATGAGGGAGAGCCTCACTCTTCTGGCCTCTGCTCCCAAAAATGGAAGAGCGGGTGTTGAGATACAACACGCAGATGTGTAACACCAGCTGTGAGGAGTGGTGGGTGGCAGGGGCCCAGCCAAAATTTGTAGTGTTGTGTGGGATGGAACCAGGCCAATCCCCGCTGGCTTCACAAAAACAACCTGCACTCCAAAAAATCACCTCACGCCTTTCCAGTACCCAGGAAAGCACATTTCTCCCTGTGTCTTACACAACCATGGCATTTCCTTTCCCAAGCATGCGCTGCCTGGGCCCCTTTTAACAAAAAACACCCGCAAAGGATGAGTACTCAGGCACACAGGACACCCCTGATGGGAGCTGCCATCGTGTACTGAAAGGACAAGGATGGCATCAAGGTGAACACAAAACACCTCCTGTCTCCTCACAGGAATTTAAGCTCAAGTCAGAGGCAACAGGAGTATTACAGAGATGCCATCCCAGAATTGAATGCCCCAGTAATGACCTGGAGACTGTTTTCAACAGAAGCCCCATAGCAATGGCAAAGGAGGATACATTTCCATGCTAGGTAAGAAAATACCTAAATATAAGTGTTTGGTTGTATTGAGAGCAAGGAGCGGGACTCTGGCTCCAAATGAGGAAAAGAGAAAACTCTCCTGGACTCCTGCAGGACTGGCATTTCACCTGTGTGATTTCTCCCACCTCCAGCAATGTGGTGGTGTTCACGTGCACCTCAGACACCTCTTCCCTGCTGTCTCTCCCTTCCTTCCTCCCAGAGCTGTCTCACTTCCCCTGTGGGTGCCCTCCATCCTCCCCTATACTTTTCAGCTGGCCAGGCAACCTGTGATGTTACCAAGATGCTGGCTGGCTGAAGCTTCAGGAATCAAGAGGGAGCAAAGAGGGGTAGCAACGCTCTCTACCCACCTCTCCTACTCCTTTTTTCCAAAAAGCATCAGGTTACTTCATTCCACAGTTTCTCTAGAGAATCAAGAAGGTGGGATAGGTGCCATGTCAAAAATCAATATCTTGTTTTGGGTACAAGCTTGTCAATAATGACTTTTGTTAATAATTCCAGGGGAGTCTGTATTTGAGAAGTCTAGTACCCAATACCTGCGAGTAGTATGAGATAAAAAGACATGAATTGGGTTGTGCAACCACCAGTGAACGCCAGTACCAGCATGTGGTGCACTGGTCACTGGCCCTCATCTCTCGTCACTACTACAGCTGAGGAAGGCAAAGTCCTGCTCAGAGGGAACTGAGCATGGTGTAATTTTGCTTCACTACTAAGGGCACCTGCACTGCAGGGCATTCAGAAACACTGAAGTCAACATTAATCCACAGAATATGCCTTGGGAGACACATTTAAGCAGATCTAGGTTTCTGAAAGACTTTACAGCCAGAATTTCCCAACAAAGTGCACTTGTATGCTTTGGTTTTTTATGAGTGTGTCTGTGCCTATGAATTTATCTATATCTGCATGAAACTGCATCTTTGGGAATGACACACAATAGATGTATAAGTCTTGAGAGAGATGTAGGTACAAAGATAGACATAAGAGACCTCTATGAAGAGGTTACCCAACACCGTGATGAGTGATGGTATGCAAGCACATGCAGAATCCATGGGTCTGACCCCACAGTCAAACAGATAACTCCCAAGTTTAAAGCTAAGGACAATATTAAGTGCTTCTGAATGAAGAATTAGGTCATCACTGAAGCAATCACCTCCAGCCTTTTGGAAAGAAGAGTCACTGAAAATGACATAAAAAAACCCACAAAGACTTGTACTCTTGCATCATTGGGAAGAAAAAGAGGGATTGTATCTAAGAAACTAACTATTCATTGGCTAATATGCTCCCACACTTGAGTGCATACACACTAAACTTACTGCTTGTTTTACCACAGCCTAAAAATAAATCTAAAACTAATTGATATTCTTTTACCAGTCATGAGTTACCTGCTAAGTAAACTCAGCAGCAGCTCTTTGCCTTTTGTGGCTGCTGAGATGTGTCACAGACTTGTGAGGGAGCTCAGCAGCTCAAGCCAGGTATGAGAGCCAGACACTTGTATCCCACCCTGCAGTCCATCAACCCTCTCACCACCTCATGGGCAGCTCGTGCCTTGCCATAGGTGGGCAGAACACCCAAAATTGTGTCTGTTGCAGAGTGCCCATGATCATCTACTGCATTCCCATGCTTCTGTCTAAGACTTCTGAAATCACCAGATTTTGTGCAGAGGCACAAAGCTGTATCACTGAAAGTGCAAAAGGTTCTGCTCAGGCAGCACTCCCCTAGGGCATGTAGATGCCCAAGCATTTGGAAGTCTTGTGAAGATCATGCTTGCAGGGTCTCCATCAGTGTGTCGTGTTTGAGGGATATCCTCAAGACGTGGCATAGATAATGCCCAGTCTCTGCCCATTAACAAAAATTAATTGATGAGTATCAAGGCATAAAAGAACTGCAGCAATGGGAAGTATTACGTTTTTCTTGCGAACATCAGTTAATGCATTTGAAAATTAATCTTTGGCTCAAAATTACACTCTCAGGCTCCAAGAATTCTTCTGTCGAGTTGGAACTGCTGTGCATTTTGTTAAACCAAGCCACATACTGAGAGATGTCTTGGTACTTCCCATCCTTATGGGCCCATTCTTCAGCAGAGGAGAAGGGGAGTGCTGACTCGCTGAAGCAGTCGTATTAATTGAATCTCCCAGTAGGTCCCGTCCAGTCTGCAGTCTCAGTGTAGCACCTCTGAACAAGGCACTGCTCTAAGAGCTCTGCTTTGCCAAGGCTCCAAGTAGCACTGGTGAATGCTGCTGCCTTGGCTTCGAGCAGAAATTTCACAGAGATCACACATGTGTGAGCAGGTTAAAAAAAAAAAAAAAAACACGAGAGGTAGAACCTGAAAAATTAGGAAATTATAAGCAAACAGGGAACACAGGCAGGAATATTGCACACAAAGGGCAATAAACATATGGAATAAATTAGGGAAGTAGGCAATGGAAGCAAAGCATGTAAATGAATTCCACAGACACCTAGGTTTGTTGCTACAGAAGTAGGGATGGGGGAGAAGGATGGAAAAACAGAAAAGTGGAATTAAAATGGCCTTCTCCTGATCCTGTGGCCTTTTCTTATGGTTCCTAAACTCACTATTTATCTAGATATTGCTGAGACCCCAGATTAATACGTGGTATTTGTAGGTACATGTACAAGCACACCTAGACATAGATTCTCTTGGTTTACATCAAACACCCAGCCTGCCTTCACAGTATAGTATGAGGGCCTCTATTGCAAATTGAAATGCAAGTGTCTTGATTTCCCTGAAACTTTGAACTCACATTTTTGCTATCCTTCTGAGAGGAGAAGGGAGAGAATTGAGTTATCAAAAAAAAAGAAAAGAAAAAGGAAACAGAAGAGAAAGAAATTCACTAAAGCATGTTCTGACTTGAAAGAGCAAAATACAGTATGCCTACATATGGGAGAGGAACAATAGGTTTTAAGATTTTATATTATTAAAAGTAGCTTGGTCACAAGCTGGAGCTGCCACAGTTAATCTTATTGCACTGGTTTTACTGGCATTTTAATGTGTTACCCAGGACTTAACACTATATTATTCACTAAGAGGCTTGTTCCCACCACAGGACATAGAAACATCGCTGCTATTAGCACGAAAAGGGGAGCCACATAAACACAGCGAAGAGAATAGCCCCTTGTGCACATATACTTTTTATGATAATGCTGTGGAGTTAACTCTCAGGGGTTTTTCCCCTTGATTCCCACTGTGCCCACTTGTGGTGACGGGATTGTAGCTGCAGCCAGGTTTGACGCTCTTGCGCTGGGACCGAGGGGATATCGCCCCATCAGCAGGGCAGAGCAGAGGCAAGACAGAGAGGCCTGCTGCAACAGAGGAAGTGCCAAACACAGGCTTTCTCCTGGGCTGTGCAGGCTTTTTAATTGATCCTGTTGCTAATAAAGCATCTACTGTAGCTCAGGAAGCAAACGGGCCTGGGGAATGGCGGTGGTGGCTGCTGCAGGCACGAAGAGTCAGCCTAGGCTGCAGAAATTGAAGGTTTTTCACATGCTCTGCACAGAGCCTCTTTGAGAGATAAAAAGAGGCAGGAGACCATCACAGGCAATCTGATCCACAGCTTGCACAGAGGAGCTGAGGTTGTCAAATGCCATGCCAGCCTTTCCCAAACACTTCAGTCAGCGTGCAGGAGGCTCCTCGCCTGCAGCTCTTGCCAGGGCAGCTCCGACACTGACCACAAGGTTGAACCCCTGCCTTCAGCAGCACCCACCAGTGCTTCAACGCTTCAGTTAACACAACTTTCACAAGTAGTACCTCTTTCCATGCATATTCTTAGTTTCTTTTGCTACTTGATGAATTTTGGGATAAAACACAGGAGATTTTGCAATCTCATTTGAAATGGGTCTTTAGAAGGGAAACAGGACTAAAGAAAAACCCACCACCACCATTTAGGCACTTTGAATTCACACATCAAGCAGGAATTAGAAGTTGAATGGGAAACATCTATTCTCACCTTCTGCATTTGCAATATCCTTATATTTAAGTTCTGCATTGAACATTGGGTTTATGACTATAGTCTACCTCCTGATGCCAGCAATACAAGCACACAAGACTGGCATGTTAGTGGGATTTAATTAAAGCAAATTTTATTCATGTTTCCATCCATGGATACAGGACAAATCCTTCTTTGAACCCAATAATCTAAAAAACCATTTAAAAGGCACTTGTAGTTTGTTTCCTGAAAAGTCACACCCTAGTGCAAACTATTTAATGTCTACCTTTTATTCTGTATGTCTATACCATGCTTATTTCCCCCAGTACACTGGAAACCTTACACCACTCTATACAGGGGAGTAGAGAAAAATTATTTACACAAGAGTTTGAAAGGCAAGAGGCTTGCATTTCTCTCCAGAACTGTGTGGGGTGGGATGTTTGGCCTTGAACAATGTCCTTTAACAACTTGGTGTTTTGATTCCCCTCTCACTAAAGGACTAACATTGCACTGTCCTTCAAGTCCACAACAGAGGTGTTGTGCACTGTAAATGCACAGCTCTCACACAGCTTTTACTCCTACTGAAACTGCTCTGCTGACAAGTGCAACAGCAAAAGTTCCTCCATTCAACGCTGCTCTTTGCCCCACAACCCAGACAGCCTGACCCCAAGGCCTTTTCCTGCTAGCAAGAACTGCCCAAATAGAGGCTAGTTTAGGGTATGTCATCTGAGTGGGGGCTGCGGGCCATGCATTTCCCAGGAAAACTGCTTCTGTCTTTGAAAGCCCCAGCACGGGTGAAGTTTATCAGTTCTCCTGTCTAAGATGTGTTATTCCAATGGCACAAGGATGCTGAGCCATGGCTGGGGTTAATCAAATATGATGGTGGACACTTAACCACTTAAAACCTTTGCCCAGTCACTATGCAAAATACCTTGCTGGAAGATCTTTTTTGTTGTTGATGTTTATTTTAGGAGAGAATAGTATATGTGTGTCTTCTGCTGCATCAAATGCAAATAATCATGGAAAACGTCTTCTTTTTTTCCCTGACTAGTTTTCATAAAATATCCTGGCCTGTGCTTAACAGACAATAAAATAAAACACAATCTTAACAGGATTCCTGTTGAAATATTAATTGATTGACCAAAACACCAAAAAGAAATGGAAAGAAAAACTCCTTTTTTTAGAATAGCCACTTCATAGTAGCTGGCAGAGGAGTTACTTCTGGATTTTGTCATCCTGTTACTAGCACATTGCTGTATCTCCACATATCAGCACTGTTTTAGAAGGTACAGCCAGATACAACAGTTCTACTTTTACAGTCCAGGGACCCATAAAAATGGCTAAATTCAGAACCTGCCTATCTCCTAGCCCCAAGATATTGAAAGTCCAAGGGCCAGGAGCACTGGACTGTAATACTAGACCAACGCAGAGAGATCTAGATAGCCACATCTAAAAGAGAACAAATATTTGTATCAGTCATTCTTCAATTAGTTTTAGATAAACCCAAAAAGTAGCGAAGTCTCCTGGTAGCAAGACCCCCCAACATCACTGGGGCCATCTAGCTAATTTCCTGGGGGACACACAGGAAACAGGAAAGGAAAGGAAACAGGAGCAATTACAGAGCTTGACCAGCTTAAGCTCCACAAGCTATGATCTCAGATGCTGGGGTGGTGGCAATACCTCTCTGCATCCCAACAGCACAGGGGCTGCTTGACTGCATGGCTCCAGAGCTGATTTTCCCTCTCCAAGCACAGCCATGAGGGGCACGTGAACACTGCAAGCCATTGCTGTCCCCTGACTTGCAGAGCCTCTCCTTGCCTAGATGACTTATCTGAATCACTCAGAACAAAATTTGGAGAAGAAGGACTGATCATGCCCTCACTTGCCTGGGAGGCATTGCTGAACCATCATCAGAAATGGCCTGATTGCTATGAACAAGGGGAAGCACATTTTGAAGAGGCCTAGGCAGGGATGCCAAGACACATCACGCTGCTCAGCTATGTTCAGAGTCCTTTTGTGGAAGTTCACGGGAGGCGCTCAGGGACAGGACGAAGGGCAGTGGTTGGGGAGCCACAGGTCTGTCTGTCATTCAGAGGACCCTACGGAAAAGGCCGCCAGGATGCATTCTGCCAGCAAGGTTTATGTTGAATACGAGAGACTGGGTCTGGGACAGGCCATCGAGTTTAGGGACAAACAACCCCTTTGAGGAGAAGCCAGAGAAATGTGACACAGCCATGGAAGAAATGCAGCAGTGGATGCTTGCAACTGCTCCCACCCTGGACACTGCAAGGGCATCAGCAAGGAGGGAATCAGAAGTGACAGTACTGCTTTCTCATTCAACAGGGTGAATCCAGGACACAGGCACAGCTTAAAATGTGACTTTCCCATCACTTTGGGTTCAAACCTTGGTGTTATTTATAAGCAGGGTTATGGAGTTTGTTTCCTTTCCTTGAGAATTTTTTCTTCTCATTAATTTTATCGGTGAAACCGAAAGAGAAGGATCTATCGGTAATGGTATGAGGAATGACATGACTCCGTGGCACCTCAACCCCTTTGTCCAGATCTCCAAATACCAAGGCTTGGGAGCAGCTTTCCTAAAGTGACAAGACTCCCTGAACTGTATGGGTGCAGACTGTCCCATGTAGATGTCCTATCTGCAGGATCCAGTTTTCCACATGGCTGTATTAAATGCTCCCCTGACAAATGTAAACTTGTAAGACACAGACCTAGAGTACCCTTTTGTCTTTATTTTTAACTTAATCTTAGAAACAGGCCAGCAAGTATTTTTAGTAAAATTTTCACCTGCTTCCAAGTCAGTTAGGCTGATCTTAAGATAAGGATATAGACACAAAAGCACACAGGGATCAGATTTTTAAAGCACTGAACTACCTGAAAGCGCAGAGAGACACCTAGCTGTTTCCCATTGCTCTCAGTGCAGAAGAACTGGGCACAGCCCTGTAAATGTAATCCCAGTACCTCTATACTGGAAAAAATGTGAAGAACAAGCAGTAGATTACAGAAGGGACACATTACTCTCAAGTTATCAGCATCTTGCAAGTCATATTTTGCAGCTTAATCCACAGCAGATAGCCATGTATGTTGGGGATAAACTTAGTACAGGAGCCTGTGCTAATCAGTTATAATCAATTATGTTCCTCAAACAGACAACAAAAGCACAGTACTTGTGGACCGTGTTACAATCCCACCTCCTCCTACCTATTCCCTGTGATAGAAGCAATAGAAAAGGTCCCAGTCCGGTTCCCAGTCTCCCCATCACCATTGCCGATATCCCCATCCCAGCACACCATCAAGAGATAAACAAGCAGCCCCACTGAAAATATGCCCATGCAGAACATGCCATGAGTGTTCACACTAATAAAAGGGAAATGTTGACAAGTTTGGGCCTTATATGTTGTCAGTTTGTTATTTGTTTATTCTGTCATATGTTTATTCTCATGGCTTAGCTAATTACTCTGTATAACATTGGTTTAAAAATTTACACTTCCCAGTGAGTAATGTACAAACTAAGACTCACACGAGGATAAATTTTTACAAAAAAGAAAAATGCTTCAAAATTATGCTGGCAATGGAATTGCAACCAGCATGACAGTTAGACACAATGTTAATCAGATATGCACAATATGAACCAGATTATGTTATTAACCTGGGAAAGATGGTCAAGCTTCTTCCAGCTTTCATTTGCCATTTCCTTTAAGGTGATTGATGATGATGATGATGATGATGATAATAATTTTATTGTTAGAATAAAATTTCTCCTCTTGTTTTCATCTCGAGAATCCAGCTTACTGTACAACAGGGTGGTTACTTAAGTCCATCTCTCAAGGAATTGCTGCTCTCTCTGCTGCTGCTGTTGCACTGAATTGCTTTTATTTTCAAATATATCTGTCTGTTGCTACTTTTAATATACTCTTCCTGATGAGAACTGCACTCCTACCACCACACCAAGACTTACGCAAAGGGATCTAAGGAGACACACCTCAGCTCCTCCAAAATCAGTGGTTTAGGCTGTGAGCTTCACTTAAGTCCAGTCTTCAGAAGACAGGCAGAGCACTGTGGACATGCTCATAGCTTTCTACTCAGCTCCTAAATCTCCTGGGCACCATAGCACAAAGAAAGCTATGACAGTGTTAGGGCTGCCTCCAGCACATGGATGCTGGCAGCCCTATCTGAAGCAGGACTTCTTCCCTTGCCAGATAGCATATCTTCAATGAGCTCTGTGCAGGAGCCTTCACATCCCAGAGGGATGTAGAGCACTGCCCATTCCAGGAAGTGTGAGGAGAGCACCCCTGCAATTCCAAATATGGTTCTGCTCTCATGGGTGCAGTAGCCAAAGACCACTATGGGATTAAGCAGCATAAACTTACACCTGCAGGTGTGAAAATGAGCTGTGGTATCCCTCCCCATCATGTCCTGTCAGTGTTCCCTGCAAGGGCAATGGGATTGCTCTCCAGGTGTTCACTGAAAACAGCACATAAATGTTTCAAACACCACTTCATAGGTGTCACTCCAAAGCCATAAAGAAAACAGAAGGCAGAAAGCCTGAGCACAAACCCTTAAATAAGAAATATTCTTCTCCCCTCTATAAGATTTTACAGGCTGAGGAGCAATGTTAGCTGAAACCTTCATTTTACAACTTTTTCTCAAAAACTCAGCATACAACCAGACTCAGAAGTATTAGTGATGCTGCCTGGAGAAGACCTCTTGGATTTACGGGCAATAATTAATCTTTAACTCCAGTAAGGCAGCTGTGCTGCAGGGTTAGTAGGAGTCACCATGCTGCTAAATGATGATTGCACCGCACACACAGCCCTGAGTGAGTACCCTGCAATTATGGGGAAAGGTTTCCTGGGCCACTTGCAAAGGCCCTCGGGTTAGGAAGGTCTTGCCTGGCAAGCTGGAAAGAACCTTTCCTCTCTCTGCAAGACAGAATTTAAGGCAGGGTGGCCTGGGCAGATGAAGCCTCTGAGGACAAGACATAGACAGGACCTAAGAAAGAAGGTCACCCATGTCTTGCTGGCAGCAAGAGTCAGGGCTGCTTTCTGCTCTGTCTTTATACATCGAGTTCAATGCCTAGAGTAACTCTGAATTGGTCCATTTGACCAGCTGAGGCGGGATAAATAGAACATTTGAGTTAGGTATATTTTGCTCCCTGTGGCTGCCATGGGATGAGAGCAGCAGTGCTCCCCTCTCTCTGTTTTGATTTCCACCACAATTATGTCCCTGCTCTGGAGGGGGTACCATCCACAGCTCTCAACACTTTCGGCTGAAGGAACCCCTGCCCATCACTTGCCTTGCTGGTGGATGGGAGTACCTTGAGTGCAGCCCAAAATGCCTGCAGGCACCAAGAAAGTCTCGGACAAAGGGAGAGTGGCAACACTGTGGCCTCTTCACTGAAGACCATCTTCCTGACACCTGGCCAAGCCTATCTCCTCTGGAAACAAAATAAGCAAGCATTGAAAGAGGTTAGCTTTCATAGGAGCCAAGGAAAAGACAGTTTGCCTAGTGTTACGTCGAAGCAATATCAGCCAGACACCAATACCCGAAAACAGCACTGTGGATATTTGTAAGGGGCCAGATCAAAAAGTCTTGAAGTCATGTATTAGTCATAGCTTTGAGGGCTTCATCAGACTTCTGTCATACAGTAGGCTATGCTCTATATTGAGCCCAATCACTTGGATTAGACTCAGTCACATCACCTGCATGGACATCCACACTTCTGCCAAAATATAGGGGGAATAAGACCAGTTCTGCTCTCAGTAACTTACTCACATGGTAAATTGCCTGCCTGTGCCTTATCTTGCATTTGAATTTGTCTGGCTCCGGTTTCTGGCCTGCTGTTTTGGAGAAGATCCCTTCTCTGCAAGGTATTTTCTCCCCGGGAAGGTATTGTCATGCAGGGCACTTGTTGCTCACCACAGGATTCCCCTCCCAGTTGGCGGCACCAGCCCCAAAGGCAGAAGCCAGAGTCATACAATCTGACACTGAGTAAACACCCTGGCTCCATTTGAATGGAAGGGCAGTCCAAGTGGCCTCAAAAACAAAAAATCCACAAAAACCCCTTTTGGGGCTCTGCTGTATTTGTTTTAGTCTGCCTTTGCTGTCTAGGGGAAGGGGAAAGGAGAGGATAAATGTCCCTTAGCCCTTTTCTCCAAGCCCTTTCAGCCCTGGTCGAGTGCATATGTCCCACTCACCCCCGCACTGTCTTTCAGCTCCCCTGGAGCTGAAGAGTGAATAAGACCTCTAGGACATTGTCTCTAAGCTGATAATTGCAGCCTCTTCACTGGCACAAGGCGTCTCTCATGCCATTTTGACCCAAATTATGTCTTTTTTCTGTATATTTTTAATTAGACTCAAGAATGCAGAAAACCCAGCGTGAGATCCTTTCATTCCCCTTTGTTTAATATCTGTTATTATGACATTAAGTGTAGGGTTTTGTTGTGGCGGAGAGTGAAAAATCCCCCTCGGTTCTGCTGCTGTAGCCATGGGTTCGTGTACATTAAAGTGGTCATTTTCGGATTAGCTCCTGCCTTCCCTTTGATGCATGTGAAACGCTGAGCCAGTTAGTTGGAGAAGGCATTTTACCTCTTTTGTTGCCCTTCCTCACAACCAACGGCAGGGAGAGGACGAAAGCCCCCTGGCTCTCTTACACCAGAAAGGAATTTCCAAAGGGTTTAAAGCTTTAGTTGCCACTTCTGTCTGGGGTTGCCTGACGAAAAATAGAGCAGGTTTGCTTCCAAATAGAGCAGGCGGCGAGGAGCCTCGCATTTGCTGCTGTTGTTGTCATCACCGCTTGTGTGCCTGTTCACTGGGAATTTGGGAGTCCTGAGGGCAGTACCGAGACTGAACGACGGCACAACTCAAAACTTTTCTCTGGGATAAACGTTTTAAGTGGTGGGAATCAGAATTTTGCAGCAGTCAAAGTTGGGATTTTTTTCCTCTTCTCTCTTCATTTTTTTCTTTTTTTTTTCCCCTCTTCTTTTTGGTTTGGCAGTTAATGGGAAGCAGAACAAAGGTTTGATGGAACAAATGCTAGATTTCACGTACACTTCACATTAGACAGGCAGCCCTATGATTTCTACCATTTACATAAGACCTACACCATCCCACGGCTATTTCTGTGGGATGTCTGATATTTTCTTCCAAGGAGAGAGCATTCTTGAGCCTTCAGCTCTTCTCACTTTAACCATTCATATCATTACAACTAATCCTAAGGGCTCTTGATTAAAATAAAACTGAGACAATTGAAAAAAAAAATTGAAAAAATGGTTAATTACAAAAAAAAAAAAAAAAAAAAAANAAAAAAAAAAAAAAAAAAAAAAAAAAAAGAAAGAAAGAAAGGAAAATACACACGTGCAACTTTTCTGCTGCCTTAGACATCATCCCAAATGTTCGTGTGAAAGTCGGGCAAACAGGGGGAGAGGGAGTAGAAGGTCGGGGTAGGGGGAGGAAGTGTTTATGTCAACACGGCTCAGTGATGGAATAATGTGCTCCAACGTGAAGTCAGAGCCGCGGGGCATGTGAAGTCACAGCTTCTCCAGGTGACAGGTGCTGCAGCAGTTCAGATGCGAGGCAGCCGCTCCTGCTCCCCTCCCGCCCCCGCCCCGGGCATCGGGAACCGGGGAGCAGCGGCTGCCCCTCCAAACGCAGCTCCTCCGCTTGCCATACGGATGGGGAAAAGGAGCTCATGAAATATTCCTGATCCACCAGAATAATTTTTGCCTTGAGAAACCTTCCTCCTTGATTTTTTGGGGGTTTGTTTTGTTTTGTTTTGTTTTGTTTAGACCCTAATACGTGCCTAATCAGCGAGATCTGTTTTAATTTAAAAGCCAGTAGACTGCAGCTGAACTGCACTACCGAAATCCGATGTAAGGATAATTTGGAGTATTCAAAACTGCTGAGTCAGCGGCGGAGCCCATCTCCATGTCTAGAATATTGTTTTTAACTCCCGCTGCTGTGTTTCACTTACTGTTATACCGATTGTATCGCTTAATTATTGTTTGTTTTCCAAAAATGTAATTACTTTTTTTCCTTTGTTTCCTTTGCGACGTTAAATCTGCCAAATGCCTGACTAAGGCAGCTCCAGAAAATTAAAAAAAAAAAAAAAAAAAAAAAAAAAAAAAGAAAAATAAAACCAAAAGGATGANAAAAAGAAAAAAAGAAAATTAAAGCTACTGAAAGAGGAGGGGGGTCTTTTTCTCTCTCTGTAGCCGAACATTTTACCTCTCGGGGACCTTCTTCCACCGACTATTTAGTAAAGATAGCGGCACGTGTGGAACCCCAGCCCGGTTTGAGGAAGACACGGGCTCCAGGGCAGTCCCACGCGTTTCTCGGGTGGTTTTCCCTCCTGGCCGCGGGTGCGGGATACAGCCGCTCTGCACAGAGCGATCTGCCGGGGGGTTAATAGCAATGATACGAATAATAACGATAATAACATAAACCTGTGGAGGTGATTCCAGCCTGGTGCTGGGGCCAAGATGCACAGCGGGACCAGGAGGCCCGGAGCCAGGGGGGTGGTCTGGGGGAGCCGGGGGAGTCCCCTGCGTGCCCGCCTACCCTCTCCGCAGGCAGACGGTGAGGCTCGGAGGTCTGGCCGCCGGCGGTCTTCGTCCCCAGGCGAGAGCTGCCGGGGATGCTGCCCCGCAGCCGGGAAAGCGGATCCCGGCGCAGCCCGTTCGGTGGCAAGTTTGGCCCTGGGGCCGAAAAGAAGAGAGGATGGAGGATGCTGACCTCCCGCTGAAACGTCACGTTGCTCTTCTTGGGGCAACTTTAAAGGCTCAGCCCAGAGCGGGGGGAAGAGGGGGCAACACGGGCGGAGCGGACTGGCGTGCCAAAATGCGGGGCGCGCTTCAGCTCTCACCGTGCCGGATGCGTCCAGGCCAGAGCCGGAGGAGTCAAATGCCCAGACCAGTGATCAGCAACGCTCCAGGAGAGGTTACTCGACTTTCTCTCCTCTTTAATTTAGGTTTCGGGAAGAGTGACACCGTGTAATATCGGCTCCCCCGATAAATTATATCTGCTTTAGTCAAAACGGTGCAGAAAGGTCAGATCCCCCACACGCCAGCAAACCTTCCCCTGGATTCCCAGGCACGTCCCCGCGAGCAAGAGCTTGCGGGCAGCGCCGGGGAGAGACCGGGCAGCTAAACACACTTCTCACCGCACCAGCGTCAGACATTGCTGCCAGGCTGATTCTGGAAAGAGGATGGATGGGAAGGGTGGGAAACCTCGCCCTCGCCTTGCCTGTGTAGGAGGATCAGCCGCCTAACTCCTGTCTTCAGGAGCGGGGATCTGGGGTTTCTCAGCACGGAGAAACAGATAGTCCCTGAAACCGTAGGTTTTATTTCTGGCAAACAATGCTCCCCCAGCCAGCGTTTGTGTGCGAGACAAGTAATTGTGCTCCCTTGCTTAAATAAATCATTGATGGGTGAAATTACACATGCTCACTTAAAATGTAATGTGATTAAGAGATTATGGGATCGCAGTTAATATGTTGCCTCACAGCTTCTGGACCCAATTTCTGACACCAGAAATCCATCAGCCACAACTGTCCCTCCTTGCGGGGAGGCAGTTCCTCCTGCCACCGGCAGCCGTGAGGGCTGGCCGGGAGGGGGGACCGGGGGTCTCCCGCCTCTGCTCCCCGCAGGGGGCCGGAGAAGGTGAGAGGGAGCGTCAGGTTTGCGTTCAAATGAATAATAACTTCTTGCTATTGTTGTCTGGGGGGAGGAGAGAAAAAAAAAAAAGTTAAATGGAAAGGCAGGAGACGGGGGGGGGGGGGGGGGGAGAAACGAAGGGCTGGGGCTTCGCCTCCAAGCTTATTACCTCTCATCTGAAAGCTGCTCCATTTCCTCACACATCGGGTAAATCCTTTATCATGAGGTGGCACAAGCCCTGCCGGGGGCTATTGGTCGCCCCGAGGAAGGAGTCGGGATGGCAAGCGGGATCCTATCATCAGGCTGCATAATAACCCCGGGCTCGCCACAGCTGCGCTGTGACCCTTTGTGATGGAGCTGATAGCGCTCCCGTGAAATAATGTCCTCCTTTTGGGTGTGAAATCACCATGTTTATTAATTGAGCTAGACATGAGGGTTACCTTTTTCTTTCCAAGCCATGAAAATTTGTGATTCAGGGCAAATGGTTCCCCCTTCCCCCCCAAGTTGTGTTGCCAAGGGGTTGAGAGAGAAGGACCAGCTGGGCAGAAGAGCTATTTTGGAGGGTCGAGAGGGAGCTTTATGGCAAGTTCAGAGTAGATTCATGCACAGACACCCCACACCTCCTCGCTCAGCCGCAAAAGCAGCCCTCCACTCCGGGCAAGCACCGCGGGCAAATACCAAACTCCTTCCCAAAGGATGGAAGCCGGGGTGGGGAGAGACGCGCACGGCGCAGCCTGCCCTGGCCGTCCCGCGTGGGGATGCGCGGCACCCCACGGCGCGGTTACCGCGCATCCCCACGCACGCACATTAGGAGGTGGGTCGTGCGGAAAGGGTATGGTCTTTCTCCACACGTTTTCTTTTTTCTCTTTTTTTTTTCTTTT
>VZSE01008197.1:60425-81984 GCA_013398275.1 Promerops cafer | reverse complement strand
TTTTTTTTTTTTTTTTTCTTTGCAATTACGCTTGTAACGAGCTTATTGCACTATGTGCTTCTGGGCCAATAATACTTGTATTTAACCTAATTAAAGCCGACCTTTTAAAATATCTGAAATATAAACACGCCTTTCCCCCCCCCCCTCGTCTTCCCCCTCCTTTCCTACTCTGGTTTAACAATTTAACGTTTGACTCTCTGGGCTGGAACATGCAACCTTTCACCAGAGCACGGAGAGAGAGAGGGAGGGGGAAAGTAGCAAAAACCTGCGAATGAGGCGGAAGGATTGGCTTTGCCCGAGCATCCGCGACACGCTTTCAGGTAGGCAGCTACCCCCACCCTCCCCCGCCTCCCGGAGCCACATTTCTTCTCCCCTCACTCCCCCACTTCCTCATCCTCCTCCGGTGGGCAGGGGGCGGCAGGCAGGGAGCGAGCTGGGTGCCGCCCAGGAGCCGGGGTGACCACCTCTGCCGCGCTGGGGGTCGGGACCCACGCGGGGACAGCCAGCTCGCGGGGAGGGTGCGGAGGAAAGGGAAGCGCTTCTCCCTGCGCGCCGAGCAGCCGCGCGATTTTCAGCCGAGCGCTGCCTGCCGGGGGGCGGGCGCAGCTGCGTGGGGCCGGACACGAGCCTCCCACTGCAGGCAGCGGCACTCCCGGCCGAGGTGGGGCTGGGCTGCGAGGCTGAGGCAAAGCCCCCAAAATAACTCGGTAACGAGTGTGTGCGTTAATGCCCTCTACGCCCATCCCGCAGGAACTGAACGAGTCTGTTTCCCGTGAAAGTCCACCCTCGCACAATCTCAGCGAGTTTTTTCCGATCAATAGGAAATTTAAACCCTTTTTTTTTCTTTCCAGGACAAACACGAATATGCTAATTTTAATATTTCTTATTTTACTTTTTTTTAAACTGTGTAATCAGAATTATCCTGGGATTATTTTTTTTCCGCTGAATGACATTACAAAGAATTTTGCTAAAGAAAGCCAGACTAATTGCTGCCAGAAGAGTCTTTTCATAGAAAAGTCTGGTTTTCATAAGGCAGTTTCTGTGGATGTTGTGGTTAAATACAAACGTAGTGGAATAGTGGAAAGGGGATTTTTAACCTTTTTTTTTTAATAATAGATGAGTAGATAAAGGCAATTTTTCTCAGCAACAGGAAAAACCCACGCTTTAGTAAAAATACTATTCAGGGATTCACGGGGCACACATTGAGAGGAGCAGACGCCGGCACACTCCCGAGCGGCCGCGTGTTTGCCGGGCGGCTCTGCCCCGGCGGCAGCTCCCCGGTGCTCTCGGCCCCCGGCCCGGCTCGTGTGTCGTGGAAAAGCCCCTCGCAGCTCCCGAGGCAGTTTCGCCCTGGTCGGGGCTCTGCGGGCTCCCTCGGAGCGCAGGGTGGGGAGGATGAAGGGACGGTAGGGTGTGAAATGCGGCCATCCCGTCGGCGGCCCGACACCCCGTTCTCTTGTGAAAGTCTCGGTCCTCACCTGCGGCGAACCCAACAGCGCTGATGGGGGAGGCAGGACCCCCACCTGGAGCCCCCCTGTCCCCGCCTCCCAGCAGCAGCAAGGCGGACAGCACAACAGGCAGCCTTAGGGAGCGCAGCGGCCTTCCTGGGAAAGGTGGGCCCGGGGTCGGCCGCGGTGCTAGCCCGGGGCGATGGGGGCTGCCCCCCATCAGCCATCCCAGGCAGCTGCGCAAAAACAAGAAGAAAGACCCGAAGAGTCCCGAAAGGATGTAAAGATTGCGCACATTTTTCTCTCTTTTTTTTTTTCCCCCCTTTTCTTTCCTCTTTCATTTTAAATCTCCCTCGGTTAACCATCCTGCCTTGCTCTTCTTTTGCTCCCTCAGCTAGGGGGTCCTAGGTAGAATTTTTAACCCCCTTCGCAACATCAGAAACGGAACAGTACTCCCTCGTCTGAAGGAGAAGAGAGTCAAAACAAAAATGCAAAAGACGGAGCCTTTCCCTGCAGCAGGGAAGAGCCTGGCCCACCATGCCCCTCCTGGGTCCCGAGCCAGCCGGGGAGGGCAGGAGCATCCCTGCTCCTCTTCCGTGCCCAGCCACTCTGTCCCGCCGGGTTGGGGCTGGTTCCGCCGGGTGAAAGGGGAAAATCGTGATGGAGGCAGATTTCTGCAAACATCTCCCATTCCGCTGACCACAGGGATTCCCGGGAGTTTTCCAGCCGCTAATTCCCAGCCCTTCCCTATCACCAGCAGCACAGCCATCGAGAAATGGGGGGTCCACACACCTCTTCATAACCTAATGCCCACTTGGACTACCAGAGCTCTTCACCGTGTCAGGGAACAGAGCTCAACCACCCCGCGGGATGGCTTTCTGTTTTGGGGTTTTTTTGTTGTTTTGTTTTGTCGGGTTTTTGTTTTTGTTTTTTTTACCCCAACAATAACAACATCATACTCTAACGCCTTTGCAGACAGAGCAACCTCAGCCCGGTGCTGCTCGGCCGCCCTTTTGTTCCCGGTGGGGAGACCCGGTCTGGCTCGGCTCGGCCCGCTGGGGCTGCGGGAAGCCCGGTCCTCCCCTCCCTCCTCTCGCCGGAGCGGGGACGTGATAAAAGGAGACAGGGCTCTGAAAGGATTTGATTGAAATGGCGTGTGCCAAGCTGATGGGAGCCAGCGAGGGACAAAGCGCCGAGGAGCCATGGACACTCGAGCAATTATTCCTCCACGCTGAAGGTGGATTAGTGCAATGGAAAGAAGCATATGTTCGGCCTGGGGCGACACTCCCCCTGGCTGGGTTTAGAGAATGAGAGCAGAGAAAGAGGCTGAACCTGGAATATCAACTATCCGGGAGACAGCCCACCCCACCCCCTCTTATCCCAGCCTCTCCAAAAGTCTCAGGGATGGAGACATAAATATACACGCCCATAAAGATAAATAGATAGATACGAACAAACAGGCAAACATCCAAAAATATAGATGAACACACACCTCTAGGTACAGCTGCACGTGCACACGGTGCTGGCACACCGGCTCTGCACGGATAGGCAGGAGCAAGAGGCGCCCTAGGTGAAAAACCTCCCCGGGTATGACAATGCGAACAAATAAACAGTCGGCCTCCAAGAAGGTCATAGCAGCAGCCAGTTCTGCTGGAGGCTCCAGTTCCCCCAGACCTTTCCCAGGAAACTTTCCAAAAGCAGCTGCAGCAAGGAAAGGGTCATCTCCATACCCTCTACCCAGGCCATGTCCAAGCCCTCCTGGAAATACAAAGCAAAACCTCAATTGCCCCTTTTCCATCTGATTTTCTTCTAAGCAACAGCCACCTCTTGTTTTCTTTCCTTTTCCCTAGCTCCCTGCAAAACCCCATCCTTTCCAGCAGGATAGCTGCAAGCTCTCCCAAGGGCATGAGGATGGGAAGAAGCCACACCAGCCAGCCTGTCAGCCCCCATCCCAAACATCAGCATGCCAGGAACAGCCCTCACCAAGGCTCCATGGCAATGGGACACCCATCAACTGTTGTCCTGGATCATTTACACCCATACACAGGCTCCAAAACTCAGGCAGGCATGGCAGGAGCACATTTTTAGCACCAGTATAGTATAGCTCGTTAGGCCTAATGAGGAAAAAGAGCACTGAGGCCAGGCACAGCCCCTGCTTTCCTCCCAGCACTGCCCCACTGGCCTCCCCCGGCCTGGGCGCACCAGCACGTGCCACAGTGCGGGGTGTCCCCAGCTGTTGTCCAAGCCATCCTGCTTTGCAGGGCAGAGAGGTAAACACCACCACAGCAGAGGAGGAGACAAGCACCGGGAGCAGGATCCAGCAGCAAGGTAGAGGGCAAGGAGGACAAGCTGGAAGGAAGGGTGCCTGCCAGCAAACTTTAATGGGAGGGAGGGAGGGAGAAAGAGGGAAGAAAAGGGAACACAACTCTTCCCTTCTCCTGGGAGCCCCAAAAATGCTCTGCTCTACAACCAGAAATGTTCCCCAAATATTTCACATCTCTGCTTCTTTGTCCTTAGCTTTGGGGATCAGGATGGATGGTACGCAGAGAGGGAGGGCCCAGCTCTGCCCAGGCAGTGCTGAGGCAGGAAGTTCTGCAGGATGAACAAGCATGTAGGAACATAACCAAAAACATTGTATAGAAGCAATACACATCCCTCAACCTGCGAGTGCAACTGCACAGCTCACACTCCCACTAGAAAACAACTCTATTCAGAACCCCTGCATGTGCTTTTAGTCAAGTATTACAAAGAGAATTAACTATACCACAAGCAACAACAGCAGTGCGGCTTGAGAGCATCTCTGGACAGGAAAGTTCTTCATGTAGATGCTGCAGATCTCCTATAGAAAATAGGATATGTGTGTATGTGTGCATAACATGCTCAAGGAACAACATGGTGAAATGGCTTGCACTTCACACCCGACAGTCCTTCACCTTTCTGCTGAACAAAATACAATTTTTTCCTCACCTAGGCTATGCTTTCTGAGTTCACCCTCCTTGCCCTGGTTTGAAGATCCGCTGTGCAAATGAGCTCTGTGACAAACAGGACAATAACCATGGAGCTTGGAGTAACCTCAGGGCCCTGGTTTTGAGAGGGAGGGACTCATGGGGAAACCACAGGCTCTGGATGCCAGCATGTGCCTTGCAAAATCAGAGCCTGAAAGAAAAGTGCCACAGGGAACCAACAGGTCCCTCCTACACTGCCAGAAAGCTCTCAATAGTCTTACGCTGATTTCCACACTACATTCACCCAGTGAAGACGCTCTAACCACTCTGTTGGTATGATAAAAGTTTTGGGCCACCAAAGTTAAACTCAGCATCAGAGAGACATGACTGCAGTTGTTGTAAGAGGGAATAAAAGACCACAGATTTGTCACCTTCATATCTACAGCACCAGAAAGGAGTAACAGTTCAAGGATACAAATATTTACCACCATCAGGAGCTATACATCTGTTTACCCTGCCTGAAATATCAGCTGTTTCATTCACCCAAGAAAGCCTAGAAACTTTAACTAGAAGAAGAAAAACAAGGCTATTTTGCTATTCTCAAGCCAGTAAGGCTCTGCTAGTAATGGGTCATAAAATACTTCCACTTTTCCTCAGTTTTCAAATGCTTGCTTTAAAATACTTCTTTTTGGGACTTCGGAGCTGCTAAACTAAATACTGCAAATGGGGATGCTGGAACCTATGCAGAATAAATGATTTAAGAACTGGGCTTGGCTGATTTATTTTTTCCTCTGTATTGGAGATAAAAAGAAGGAACACATTCTAGTAATCCCTACTCATTTTCACAGCCATTCTTGCACCTGTAACTCAAATAATGAAGCCATTTGTTATTTATATTGCACTTTCCCCTCCATTCTGGATTTCTAACGATCTGACCCTGCTTTATGGCCCTGACAAAGCCTGAAACCTGTGTGGACCTCCAATAATTGAACGATATAAGGAAAAATCTTTAACTGGAATGAAGCAGATGTTAGCTTCATGCAGTTCCCTAACTTGATTATTCTTTGGACACGTTAGACAAGCATTAGTGATTGATAATGATGCTAATTAACCCCTTTCCTTTCCAAAACAGTAAACCAACGCCAGCAGGATTCTGCAAACAACACACACAAAGTGTATACCAGTATCTGTTCAAAGCAGATCAGAGACACAACTTCATTGCCTGGTGCTCAACAAAAACCTTATCCTGCTGACACCAAGCTGGCTCCAAATCCTCTCTAGGAGTTAACAGCTCCAGCTGCTTGCAGGGCAGGGAGCAGAGACATAGCTCTTTCATGCAGGAAAGGTGCAAGAGACAAAATCGAAGGCACTATTTATTTTTTTGATCTCCCAACCTTTCACGTTTGATTATGGAGCCAGTTTAAATCACTGTGCCCTCACTAGCTGGGATGGACTTCACGCTGATCCCTGTCAGAAGGGCGCTAGTTATTTTAGCTACACTTGCCTAACATGAGGGCTGAGGCTCTGGGAATCTGGTCTGGGCTGAGATATTCATGTACCAAGGAGGGAAACAGACATGCACATTCTGGAATTTAAATGGGAGGTAGAAGACGAGTTAACAAACAAGGAGCTGATCTGATTATGCAGTCAAATTTATCATAGACAATAAAGAAATTGCCTTTAAATGTAAGGGTTTGGATAAATGAATACTCCTAGCAAGTGAATAAAATGTATTCAATTAACTAAAAACCTTGTGCACTTCTGAACTGAAGTGGAATCGACTGTAATTGATTTATTTGAAACCAGAGGTTAAGGACTGAATTAGCTAAGTACAACTGGGTATTTCAAGCCACTGACTTCTCAAATGTCAAATCTCTTCTATTTTAAATATTATTTCAGCTGCGGGGCATTGCTGTCCTGATGGCTGTTCCACCAGTTAAATCTCAAATTATATTAATATTTGATTTTTGGAGGGTGGGGTAAAATACGGTACAAAGAGGAGGGCTGTCCTTGTTCACGGTGAAAGAGCACCAAGCTGTATTTTGGTTCACATGTAGGAATTAGCTCAGTGTGGCAGCAATGCTCTAACATTCAGCCACCACTCACCCTCGCTTCAGCCAATCTGGGGGAGGGAAAAAATAACAACAGATTTTTATTTAGTGTATAAAAGCATGACCTAGAATTTCACTGCTGCACCTCGATCACAACGTTAAAAATGCATCCAAAGAATGCTGAAGTAATTAGCACGTTTTAGTAACTGCACACTGGTCACAGCAGAAGAGGCTGAACTGAACCTAGTCTGATTTCCATTATCGCCTGTAAAATCCCTCCTTAGAAATAATAGTAATAAAGAAATCTATGCAAGGTCATTTCATTTCTGTTTTTTGGTGGCTTGCTAATCCAGCAGCAGGATACCTAAAATGCGCTCTCCTACCATGAAGTAGCTAATTGTATGTTTAAAACATTATTTATTATGACCTTATAATGTTTTAGCATAAGACTGCTTTATACATTGACCAGTATAAAACGATTATATTGGGTACAGGTTTCAAAAAGTAACAAGCATCTGTAAATCCAGATATGAATGAATGGTATTTAATAAGATTGTTTTCGTTTTAAAATGAGTATTTATGTGTTGCCGTAGAAAGAGCAGCAATGTATTGCTGTTTATGAATGCTATTGTGCCTGAGGTTAGGATCCCACACACAATCTGAGATGCAGCCAAGAAAAACAGCCCTGATAGACAATGCTTCACTTCACCTGCTACAATACTGTGCATTTCATTTATGTCAAGAATATGTACAGTTAGGGTTCATTCACCTCATTATTTTGTTACATCTACTTTACGGTTAACCAGTCTCTCTTGGAAATAATAAATAACTGTTTTTAAAACAATTGCAGCTTTGCATTCAAAAGATCCACTTTCAATTTATAGAAAAAAATATTCACCATTTTTATAAACTAGCTGGCTCTCGAAAATAGAATTTAGACTCCACCAACTCTCTTTCTGCTTGGCAAGATTGATTTTACACTGCCTTCCATAAGTAGATTACCAAAGCAAAATGAAACATCTTGGGCTTTATCTAATGCTTTGCTTCACCAGCTTTACCAAACGTCAAAATATATGAGTAAATGTTAATTCTCTGTGCAGCTTTATTGTAAACACCTCCCTCCTAACCTCCTCAGTTTCTGCCTGAGTGAAAAGAGGAAAAACGGGAGAGAGAGAGAGAGACAGTCAGGGAGGGAAGGAAAGAGAAAAATCAGCCTCCACTACTAGAATACCATCAGCACTTAAAGGAGACCCTCTCTTTAAAATGCCTTTACATTCTAAACTGCATTAAGTCTCCCTTCCTATGATATAACATAATCCAGCCTGATCCTGACTTCACCTACCCCCCGGGCCAAAGAAAATAGATTCAAAATCTGAATTCTCACATGTTTTTATAGACCATCTTCAAGACATACACTCCATTTATTAAAGCAAACTTCCCTGTTTCGCAACTGGTTTCCACAACAAGAAACTCAAGATAAAAATTTCGGTCCCTTATAAACTGACACAGCCATCTCAAAATGTCAGTCTGTGCATTCCACTAAAACATGAACCATCAATCAGAAATAATCTGTCTCCTGCAAGATTTCACTAAAGTTCACAACCGTGAGATGATTTTGTTGGCATCAACTACGGAGCTTTTTTTTCTTGAGGGGGAGGGAGCACCCAGGTGTGATTTATCAGTATAAATGTTTTTCATAGCATTAATTTTCAGTATTTTCTCAGTAATGATTCTTTTTTAAATGTCCTTCTTGAGATGTGTCTTTCAATCTCTGCTCTCCATTAGGACAACTACATGTACAAAATTTTATAGGCTTATAATTCTGTATGCTATATATAAACATAAATAAAAACCTAGAGGTCAACATAAATAAAATAAAACTTTTATTTTTTAAATAAAATTATGTTTTGGTTAAAGAAAAGATAGTGTGTCATTTTTGTTAGTAGTACAGACAATTTTTTATCCAAAAGAATACATTGTGCTTTATTGTGTCATTTGTCTGAATACAGACTCAGTGGAATATCTAAATGATACCCTGCTCTGAACTCCAAGTTGAAAGTAAGTTTTTATTATACTTGAGGGAAACAATGGGTTCAGCTGCTTATTGCAAGGAGCAATTGTCAAGGGAGAGTTAAACTCAATTACTGTAACCATACTGAATAAAAAATACTGCCAAGAACAAAAATACGCCTGGGTAAAGACAGCTACTGAATAAAAAAATCGACATAAAGCGTATCAAATATTTATTTATCTGGGCAACAAAGGACTATGATACATTGATAGGCATGGAAACTACTGCCGGCACAACTCAATACAACACAACTATAACTGCTTCCAATATGGCCAGTGGAAATACAGGATACCAGGTGGTCCCGAATGTTTGAAGTTCTTTGGGAAAAAAAAAAAAAAGAAAAATAAAAGGAGAAAAATAAAAACAAAAGAAAGGGAGAAAGAAAAAAATAAGAGGGGGAAAAAAGGAAAGTAAAGCTAAATCTTGTTTTAAAAGACAATATTAATTTATTGCTCTGTTGGTGCTTTTGGGAGAAGGACAGTGGATGAAAATAACTTTTTTCATTTTCCACAACACATAAGGGTTGTAAAACCACTAACATGTTTAAAAACCTTGCCAGGGTCCAACATCACTTTATTTTATCTTCAATGAGAAACTAAATGTCATACTAATTATATATAAAAATTAATGGTTTTTTATTTGTTCAGCTGCTTCATTGTCGCTTTTAACATGCTACAACAGGGCTAAAAATGATGAATCCCAGAGAAAAACCCCCAAAAAACCTCTGATATCTAAATAAGTACCATGAACCACATGATGAACTAAGAGGGGAAGATTTAAAACCCACTAAACAAGAGGTAAACGAGATCACCAGATAAATAAAAAAAGGCTTAAAACAGACTCACCATATTTACAATTCCCATTAAATTACACATAAATAAATATATACATACATGAACACTGATTCCCTTATATAATAACTGTGAATCGTGTTGCAATAGAAAGTTCAAGTTGGTCGCTTTACCTTGGACAGGAAAAAGTTCTACAACTGAAGATATGACATGGAACCGCTTGTGTTTTGTGTTCAAGTTTATTCACAATACTGATAAAATGTCATCAGTCCTCTTTTCCTTTTGTATGTCTGCTGTTGCTGTTGCACTTTTTCACTTTTTTTTTCATTTTTAGTATGGCTACAATCTTAACTGAAGTTTATGTAAGGGAAGGTGGTGATTCAGTCCGGTGAAGCTCATAGAATTTTTAAGTATTATTTATTTCTTTTTGTTTGGTTTTTTTTTAAATTTTTTAATATATTTTTAGAAAAAAAGTCCTTTTCTTTTTAATTTTATTTTTTGTTGTTTTTTTTTTTTTCTCCTTTTGTTTTATTTAAAAAAAAGTTCACAAACTCAAGACAGAACTTTTTTTCTTTGCTGGCTCCGTCCCCCTGTTCTGTTCTCTTAGGCTCCAAACTGGGGTAAAACGATGGTGGCAGTGGGAAGAGGGGAGGAATTTAAGCGGGAGCAAATGGAAATGTGGATGCTGGGAAGGGGTGTGGAGAGAGGGCAGAGCAGTCCTGCAGAGTCAGAGAACAGGACTGGCAGAAGGACGCTCATTCTGTTGCTGTAGCCTGGGGTGCTGGGTGCCGGGGAGAGGGAGGAGGGAGATGAATGGATCGATGGGCTATGAGGGGGAAGGGAGAGGAGTGTGTGTGGGGGATCCTCACTTTCGGTGCTTCTCCTCTTTGTCGCCGCTTTTGGTGCTGTTGTCTGTGTGGCTGTTGGGGTTGTTGCTGAGGTACATTTTGTCCATGGCCTTGAGCGCCTCGGTGAGATAGTTCTGCAGGGCGGTGACGGCAGCACACACCGCCGGGCTCCCAAAGCCGTGCGAGATGAGGTTGAAGTGGGTCAGGCAGCTCTGGATGCCCGGCTCCAAAATGGGGTTGGGCCGCGAGTTCCCCAGGGGAGATCGGTCCTGAGCCAGCAGGTCGGTGAACTCTTTACAGATCTGTCTGTAGCACAAATGGAGCAGAGAGACAGAGGGAGGGAGGGAGCGAAGGGAAGAGAGAGGGAGAGAAATGAACCATCACTGGCGGCAGCAAAGCCTGTGCATTCTCCCTGCTAGATTGCACAAGCCCCTGGATCAAGGGGGCTCCTGCTCCTGAGTGCACACACTCTCTCCCTTCTCCCTCTCCTCTCTATGCATCCTTCCCCCTAACTCTCACACCGCCCCGGCACGCACAAACCTCTTCCCTTCACCTTGCATGCACACACGACAGCACCACCACACATCACACCCCAGCCCCATCCAACACACAGGCAGACAACAGGAACACAGAGACACATGCCTCTTTCCCCACCGCTCTCCATATCTCAGCCCCCAACACTCTCCACAAACACACATCCCTGCCCAGCTGGAGTTCGGAGCACAAACACAGTTTAAAGTTCCTGAGCAGGCTAAACAGACAGGCTGTGATATCTAAAGGTAGGCTAAGGGATTTATCCATATCTTAAAAGACTCCTTTTTTAGGGGAGAATCAGAGAGAGATATGGGCCTATTCCTTCACAAGGCTAAAACACACACCTGTGTGTCAGGAAGAATGAGTGAGGGCAGAGCAGGCAATTGAGGATTTAAATTAGGGTATTCTGAAACATTTATATATGTAAATCTCTATCTCCAAATCCAAAGGGACCTTTCCACAGAGGGGAAGGCTGATTCTAACCAGTGCCTGGAAATTTCCTTCCAGGGAGGTGAGAAGGGAGGCTACGAGGGCACGGTGCAGAAGATAGGTTATATCACCCACTCACTGCACAAACAGTTGGAGAAATAACACACCTTACAGCAAGAGAGCTCAGAGGCGTGTTGAAACAGTTTGTATTCTAAAACCCACATTAAATGTCTTCCAGCCATAAAGCAGCTCCCATCTCCTGCTTGTGTCCTCTGGCACTGTGCCCTTCGGTGACACCTCCATTGGTAGGTAATTAAGGGCTACTAAACAACCCTTTTAATTTCCAGCAAACACACCAAAACAATCATTTTCTTTTCACGCACCACCTGGAAGTCTAGGTTACCCCACCAACGATAAACTCCACTAGCATTTTAACTGCATACAGATTGTCATTGAAAATATATTTTTAATACCCCTGTATTTGCTTAATAACAGAGCTGCTTAGGCAGGAAGAACCATTGCCGATTTTAATGAACTGAAATCAGTTTAACGTGCCAGTTTTATTTTACTGTCAATGGGAAGACTTCCCCTTCTACTTAAATTGATAAGCTAAGTGAATAGGCCCAGAAAATGTTTTGCTTTGAAGAATTACTGCTTTTTCTGTAACTAAACATCCACCCTCAATTTGCACAATTCGCATTCAAGGTAATCTGCGCAAACCAATTTGAAGGAAACCAAGCTGGTCTGTAGAGTTCTCCTATACCAGGAGGGCCAACACACACCCCCACAACTTACAAAGCCATCAGACACTGGTTATGCAGCAAACAAATAAAAAGCCCCAAACTCGAGTTTGTCCCCCTCCCTTATTTCTAAGCAACATGCCAGAAAGTTAAATGTCTTACTTTGTAGCTAGAAGCATGTTTTTTCTTGTGACTTGCTCGTTTGGATCGGAATGTTGTCGGTTGAGAAATTCAGCTACTGCTTTGGCAGGAAATTCTGTCTCACAAACGTACCCAAAATCTCTAGCTAGATGTACTGCTTCTCCTGAATAGGGAGGCACGGGTGGGGATGGAAAGAAACACAGCTCATCAGTACACATCAAACAGAGGAAAAATCCATTTGAAAAAAATTCAAAAAAACCCACTACATTCTGCTTGGGCTTTTCTTCTCAAAAGCTTGGACTTTTCTCTTTGAAAAAGTTAGGGCCAGAAATGCTAATTACATCTTATCTTGCAGTTTTCTTTGCTTCAGTTGAAGGTAATGCAGATGCATATTTTCATAACAATTGTTACAAGTGAAATCTCGCATGAGAATATTTAAAAGTTCACATTGACTAAGAGATACTTTTAGACAGACAGGCTCAATCCACCTAGAATGTGTGCTTCAATTTACATCTCCATACCTATAGAGAGCCATTTATGTACATTTTATTCACAGCTATTTACTCTGAAAATGCGTTTGCCTCAGCCACATCTCTATATTCTTTTGCAATGCATCAATGATTAATATTGATCATAATTACTCCTAGAGCTCTTCTAAATAAAATGCATTAAACAGCTAAGTGTTTAAAATTTAACTTGATCGCATATAATTATATGCTCACCCCCAAACGATTAACCATGAGAATTTTAGGGTCATTCCACCGAGTCTGTCTGTTTTGTTGATTTTCAAATCTTTGGTTTTAATTTCCTGAACCAGTTGGTTTTTACTGCAGGGCTTCCTGCCATTAGCTCTAGCTCCGGAAGAACGCATGCGCCAATTAGAGCTTCAAAGCCTCAGTCCAGTGAGCTTGTTTCCATAAAATGGAGCGGATCATAAACAATAACAGTACTCTAGAAACTGCCTCATCACTACGGGACTCAAAGCCCCAGCAATGTTTATACTATCATCTCCCCAAAATTAGCCAACATCACTACGTTTTCTGAAGATCAGGCCTCTGGCTTTGTTTTTTTTTTGAAAATCATTGTTTTTAAAGCCATTGTACGTGAAAGCCAAACAGAACAATGGATTACCATAAAACCTTCTCCATATTCATTAACATCACAAATAATGTTAAGCATCTACCAAATGTAGACTTTTTACAAGTTTTCCCCTCGTGAGATTTTTTTACCACAGCGTGTCAACGCAATTGCAAAGCCTTTTCAGAAACATGAAGATGCGGTAATTTTCACGCAGTATAAATATAGTTTGTTCACTAAACCTGATGTTTAAAAAAATGACGCCTGGCATCATCACACAGTGCTTCTTTCCCTGTCTCTTTGAACATGAAACGTTTCTCGCAGAATGCGAAGCGACAACAAAACAAATTCCCGCCTACACAACCAAACTTAAGCTGAATCTGGACAGCTCAGGCTGAGTTTAAAAGCACTTTACAAACTGAACCAGTCTAAAACGCAGCTGAACTCATAGGTAAGGAGAAAGGAGAGGGCCTCAGATATACTTTATGTCAGCCAGCATGACACAGCCACTGCTTCAAAATTAAATAACTTCAAACTCTTGAGCTTCCCACCTCCCCGTACAAACAGCATAGGAAATCCCAAGGCATTAAAAGCAAGTTGCACCTTTTCCAGCCAAAGCAAAGCAGAGAATGATACAGCCAAAGGAACATGTGTTCTGAAAATGAGAACCAAAAGGGAGTGGGGGCTGGCAGTGGTGCAACTTTGAGGCTTTCAGGACACCATTAATTCATGGCTGAGGTCAAGGATTCCCAAATTAATTCAGGAAGTAATGGTCACGCATTTCTCAAATGCAGATGTCAGAAAAGTTAAATGATTTACTGTTATGTGGCTGCAGGCTGGGAGGGAGAACAAACTTAAAGTAGCTGCAGTTTCTGACATTTAAAATTGCCTGGTTGTCCACCTGTGGCAGAAGAACAGCAGTGAAGTATTAGAGGCTCTGCTGCCCGTAACTTCCAACTCTGTATACTCATGGGTCTCTTATGGGGCTAAGCCCACAATCCCCCTTCATAGGAGCCTTCCCGTGCTGCTCCCAATGAGATCAGCTTACTCCACAGAGGGATTACTCATTTGAATGAATGAGCAAGATGGGGCCCTGAAAACATCTAGCTCAGAAACTTAAAAGCAAATAAATAATAGAACGCTTTGCTGAGTCTGCAGGACTCACACAAACCTGTTCCAGGTTATAGCAAAAAGCAAAGGCACACAATTAACCTGATCTTTTTTTAGAGACATAAGACATAGAAAATAACGCCCTTCCAAATGCCAATGAGCAGCACCGACTCTGGGAAAGGAGAAAGAAAACCCAAACGACCCAACAGCAAGTCTTCTCCCATTTGGCAAAAGCAACAGGCACATTTTCCAAAGGAGCCCTCCCAGCTCTTTTTGAGTCACTTACCCTCCACGAGTGATGTGAGCAAGGTAACATTAGCAGCTTTACGCCTCCCAGCTGGCAGGTTTAGTCCTATTTTGTCCAGTTTCTCCCTCAGAGATCTCCCTCCGTTTTTAGACTTTGCCCTGCTCCAGACAGAAAGGTGTTGAGAAATGGGGCTTGGGGGAACACCTGCTCCTACTTTGCATGCCTCCAACACATCCCCTCCTAGGGAAGGGAATAAAGGGTTCAGGCACAAGAGATGGGATACATGGCTGCAGGAGGCTCAAGAGCAACTGTTGCTGAAAGCTGAATCCCAGCTATGGGGGTGGTGCTTTGGATGTTTCCACATCTAGAAACAGCGGCCCTCACTAAGGTCTAGATTAGCCCCAGAGTTTATGCAGCGCTCTGAGGTGTCTCCCAGAGCTCCCAAGGTGCCAGGGACAGGACACAGGGACAGCTTCTCCCAAGCCATGACAGGAGCAGGCCAATTTGGGCTGGCAGCCCAAGAGCATCACTGCCCTCACACCAAACTCTACGTGGCCCATCTGTGGCTTCGCAGCAGAGCCGGGTTAAGCAGGGCTGCAGAGATGGGAGCTGCCTTAATTAATCCTGGATCTTATTCCCTGCCCAGGCACAGCCTAATTGCCTGGGTGAGGCCACGGGGTGGGAGCCCACGGCAGGGTGCCCGCCACCAAGCCGGTCCTGGCGGGTGCGTGTGTGTGTGCCCGTGGGGGGTGTTCCTGGCCACGAGAGGGACAGGGACACGCAGAGGCCCCCGCGGCGGGGCTCCGGGGGCCGCGCAAGGCCGCGCGTTGCCATGGCGANCCTCCCTGCCTGCCTCCCTCCCTCCCGCACGGCACAGCCCGGCATCCCGCCTCCCGCGTCCCCCCGCCCCTCACCTCCGGAGCACTCCGCCCAGCAGGGAGGCGTTGAGGCACTCGGGCGGCGACAGGCGTCTCTGCACTTCCGCCACCGTGACCTTGTACTTGGAGGTGGAGCTGAGCAGCGAGAGGCGGCCCGGCACCGAGCAGAAGACCTCGTTGGGGTTCACCACCCCGCCGAAGAGCGCGTCCTTGTTGATGGGGATGGAGGAGACGGCGTTGTTGTTAGACTTGGAGAGGGACACGGGGCCTGCAGGGAGGGAGGANGCGGGGGGGGGGGGGGGGGGGGGAGGGGGGGGGGGGGGGGGGGCGGGGAGCGGGGGAGGGAGGGGGAAGCCCCCGAGCCGCTCTCTCCGGCCAGCCCCGGCCCCGCACCGCCTGCGGGGCAGCGGCGACGCAGCGGGGGCACCCCTCCCCTTTCTCGTCGGGAGGTGCAGGGGGAGAGCCGGACATCCCTCGACCCGCAGCGGGGAAATTGAAAAGACCCCGCAGCGGCCCCCGCAGCCCCTGTCGGGCGCCGAGGCCGCCGGGTGCCGCACGTCGGTACCGCCGCGTCGGGCGGGCAGTGCCCGGGCAGCGGCGCAGCCGGCAGGATGTGTGGCAACCCCGGGGCCCCGCCAGCCCGCCAGCGCACAAATTTAGACGTGGAAAACCCGTAACGCGGTGGAGAAGCGGCACCCCAAAATACAGCTTTGTCCCGGCCCGGCGGCGGCCGGCGGGGAGGTGCCGGGCCGTGCCGCCGTCCCGTGCCTCGGGTCCCGGCCGCCTTCCCTTTCTCCTCTGTCTTAGCCCACTCCGCTTGGCGGGCGCAGTCCTACCAAGCGGGGGGCTCTCTCCGTTTTGGATAGATCACTTGTGACATTAATAGCTCTGGGAAGGCTAATAGATACAACAGGAGTTAAACGAACTCTTGAGATTACTAATAAAAGAGCCAATTATCATGTCGACTTGGAAAGAGCATCTCTTAAGATTTATCCCTTGCACATCTAATTTGACGTGACAAAGGCTTTACAGGCGGGGGGTGGGGGGGTATGAAACTTCAGGTTCGCTGGCTGTACAGTGATTAGGGTTAGAGAGGAGAGTGCCTCTGCTCAGCACCTCTCTCCTGTGGTGGCCTGGGTACCCAAATTCCAGGCGGCCACGCAGCCATACCACCCCTCAGAGCAGGCAGGAGCTAGCTGTGCCTTGCACCCTGCCAGTTTTACTCCAACAGCATCTCACTACGCAGCATCCAGACACAAAACCCATCACTTTCCACCGAGAACCTGCTTTGCAAAATGCCCTGTGCCACCTTTCCCAATACTTCGGTTCTCCGAAAAATGACGGGAAACGAAAATCGAGTAAAAATTTGCAATAAATATTTTGCACGATTTGGGGACCAGTTTCCAAGCAATTCAATTCCAAGTGAAGCAAGCGCACAAAGCCAACGAAAACCAAACCACCCTAACCACCGACAGACATCAGCTTCCAGAAACTCGCCCCTTGTTCTCCACCAGTCCACCACATCACCGGCGTGATTTAAATAAGAAAACCCGAAGGAGTGGGACCAACGACGTCACTTTCACAGCCCCGTTTACCAACAACGATTCAAGCCCTTCGCTCAGCCAGATGCATGGGGCAAACCATGAAACCCAATTGTTCGCTAATGCACTAAAAGACCAGCTCGGATTTTCTAGATCATCTGCTAACATTTCTGCTCGTTAACGACAATAATAATTAAAATACCCGGCAAACGTGGCCATTTAAGAGGGAGGATTTCAACCCATATCGCCCGTTTTTTTTTGCTTCCAACCTTTCGGCCAACAGTACATGCCAGAGGAAGGAGCCCGGGGCCGGGGGGCTGGAGGGGAGAGGGGGGAGGCCGGGTAAGTCCTCCCTGCGAGCAGTCCCCAGCCTGTGACGACATGTTTGGTATGCGCAAGGAAACAGCTTACCTTTCTTAATTACAGTTTGATCTGGGATGTTAATACCGGGGTCTTCTACGTGCTGCAACAAAAGGAACAGGCAGGGATGTCAGTGTACAACCACAACAAAAGGCAGGGAGGGCCGAGGTGGGATGGGGTGCGGGAGAAGTTTTGTGCCCCCCCCCCATTCCTGGGCACGGTATGGGGAGGGAAACAACAGATCCTGCATGGAGGGGGCAGGGGGGAATAAGGGAGGAAGGAGCTTTGGGGGTGGTTTCCTTTATCGAGAGGAATCCTGCATCCCTCCCAGCTCTTCCCCCGATCCCCAAGAAAAATATAATAAATCACTCACACACCCCCGGGGCCCGAGTGGCCTTAAGCTTCTGAGGGCTCCCTCCTCCCGTCCCTTCCCTCCTCCCCGGGAAGCAGCCCCGGCCCGGCCCAACCCTTCCCCGCCGCTGCGCCCGCTCCCGCGCCCGCGGGAGGGAAAGCACAAAGGAGCGCGGAGCGGCGCGGGCCGGGGGGGCCCACGCACCCCGCGCGGCCCCGGGCTCCCCCACTATTGTCCCCTCGCAGGTTCCGCGGTCGCGGCTACAGCTGGGGTTCGCTCGGCGGAGTCACGACGTGATTAGAAAGTCAAATGAAATCATGTTTTCTAATTCCAAAAACTGACAGGCAATATAATGTCTGGCTGTGTTTACAAATTAACACCAGTGCTGCTGAGATAGAAGATTTCGCAATCGTTACAAAACCCAGGCATTACCATTTAAAAAACTATTACTTCCTTCTCTAGTCTTTGTCCAACAATAATACTGATTCTAACATTTTCCATTCTGTCTTGGATTTATGCTCCTGTTAATTGTGCCTGATCTCAATGATTCCGGGTGGATGGTACTAAGTTGCTTTATTACAGGTTTTATTATACTCAATGCTCTCATTTGTAACTTGCCTAAAGTGCTTCTGGATTTAAGTATAATTAAATTGAGAAATGTTCAGAAATGACTACTGCTGCAGTTCTTGTGTTTTAACTATATGGGGAAATATGATCCCTTTATGCATGCACCCTAAACCCATAAAGTAAATGTAGTGTGGCATAATACTTTTATTTGTGTTATTTCTACACATATTCCGTACAGGGAGGACTGTTAAGTTTAAAATCCCACAGAGATATTTATGATTAAATAATTTTCACCATCTACTTGACTTTCTTAAATATTTAGCAGTCATTTTTATTAAAGGTTAACTGTTACAACAACGGAAAAATTCAAAAATTATCCTCCCAACTCAGATTTCTGTAAGGGTTTGTTTTGGGTTTTTTTTGTTTTTTTTTTTAACCAGATAAAATACACCTAAAAGATGCACCCTCTTATTTTATACTCTCCTTCATGAAGCCTGCTGATTCAGTCTTACAGAGAAAAAAAAATGGCTAGACTGGCTCAAGGATTTAAACCAGATGGCATTCGGTTTTCTCAAAGTATAGCAATGCTATTAACTCATAGATCTGAAGAGGAGGCTTCCCGAATCAGCCCACTGCCATGGAGCACAACTGACGAGAGGGAGAATTCAAGAGAACATTTTAGGTCATGTTCTTCCTACAGCAATCAGGGGCTTGCAGTTCAACAAATTAGTTTATTCTTACTATTGCCTCCATGTTATTTTATATCAAGTTTAAAGAGTCGATCTGCGTTTAACAGATCCAAATTGCTTACTAAATCCTCCACTTTGGAAAACGTATGCGTTTATTGCAAAACTGCTAAACACAACCAGCAATTTTCTGTGGCTAATTTAGCCAGATGAGGGCTGTAATAAATTCACTATTTTCTCTGAGTATAATTTACAAAAGATTTCAAAATGACCCCCAAAAATAGGTAAGTTCATCTGAACATTATCCTTGCAACACGAAACTGTACTCATTAAACTGTCAGCGAATATATTGTTGTAATATTTGATCCTGTAATTTGGGATGGCATTTCAGCAAAAATCACATCCAGATACCACAGTTCCCTCCTCCTCTTTCCTCCTGCAAGTCAAGCAGCTTCAGTCCCTCAGTATGAGCTCTGTGGGCTTTAATAAATTTATTGCCATGTTCTAATTCCATTTTCGGGGTGAAACCCAGAAAGATGAACTTTGATCACGACCTATCATGTTGCATAAGGCCACTTTCCTAACTGAACAATAGCCATGCCTTGCTTTGTAAGTAGCCTGTGCACTAATGTCATGCTTAATTAGAAATCATTTTTAAAGTCTGTACTCATCGATAACAGAATTAGGTCCCCCAAATAATGCATCCTCCAATAGGCTCCCAGCATTTGATTTAATATAGGGTGTAGCAGGTCTGACTCAAATTCGATAACCTATAGGTAATGATTTATGAGGTCATCCCTTTGCACCGCTACTAAAAGAAGGCGGCAGCACTTCAGTATACCTCTTCCCTGATTTGTCAACTAATTCCTTTAGAGAAGAGGATCTGCCCATACCCTCTTATAACTTTGGATGTGGTTATCCCATGTACCAATCCTGTAATCATGGGAAACAAATTTTTCCTTCTTGGGCCATTTTCACCCACTTCCCCCCACCCCCCCTTTATATTTGTGAGATCTCGTTAAATGTCCTCACAGGCATTTCAGACTCGTGTCTTTCCCAAGGCAGTAAGAAATCCCCAAATGCACGGCCCTGTGGTGATATTATATATTCTTCCAATCGTAATAGCTTATTGTCATTGAGAAGGAAAGATATTGTTAACGATGACAGTAATTTGATTTATTTATATTTTAGTGGGCAAGTTAGCGGGGAGGCGTCGCGCGGGGACGAGCTGCAAGAACCTTTTGTTCTAGGTGGGGGCTTCATTTTTCCCTGGGGGGCGGGGGGGAGTTCTCTTCTTCCCTTCCTCCTTTTTTTTGGGGGGGTGGGGAGAGTTCCCCTCCCTCCCTCTCTCCCCGATGTTGAGCTTCCGCGGTAAGAGGGACGAGTGGGCCCCGGGGCGGCCCCTTGGCTTACCGGCACGTCCTCGATGGCGTGGGGGATGGAGTGGAGGGGCAGGTCGGCCAGCCCCGAGCCCAGCCCGTGCGGGGCGTGCAGCAGGTCGTCGTGCCGCCGGTAGTCCCTGCGCGGGTCGAGCCCCGAGAGCTGGTGGGGCAAACCCCGGTGCGTGNGAAGACACAGAACGAGTCACGATACTGGGGAGGACGAACGTGGGGTAACAGAAACGGAACTCACCGGTGGTCCAGGCCTGCCGTCTAAACCTGAAGCACCCTGGACAGGTGGGGAGGGTTCACAAAAACAAGGCAGAGGAGAGGGGAGGAGGGGGAGGGGAAAGGAGAGAAGAAAAACAAAGATAATATCAAACTGATTTTCCTCAAAATCGCCTTGAAAAATTCATCTATAGGGCAATGAGGGGCAAATCATCTTCTCCGAGGCGGAGAAAAGGAGATCTGGAGATCTCTCTGCCTCTGATTTCCCTTCTCAAATAATTAAGAGGCAGTCTCTCTTTTTTTAAAAACAATAATAACGGCAATAATGATAACAGCAATAATAGCAATAATTACAGCAGGACAGCTTAAAATAATTAATAAAACATTGCGGCGATACAGCGTGGATTCACAACAGATTGCACCCCGGCATTTCAGAAGCAAGTATTTCCCACAAATAAAAAGAATAATTCACAAGCGAGCATTATTGAAATAATAATTCTGCCACAACCCAAAATCCTTCCTCTGGCCCTTGACAGCACCGAGATAAATACTGTCGCTGACATTACCGATCGCGTCCCAAGAAAACCCTGGAAAATCCAAGCCCACTGCCATTTTGTTACCAGAAAACGGCGAAATAGGCTCCAAACAAACCGGTAGTTCCCCCGTAGAGTTTTAGAAATGTTTCGGGGAGAAAGCACTGACATGGTCCCCCACCTACGGGGAGAGCCGTCCCGATGCCCGGCCGAACCTCGGGCTCGCCAGCGTGCGATTTGGGAGCGGAGCGGGCAGCGGCGGCCCGGCCGCCGGGGAAGCGGAGGAATGCGGCAGGCAGCCGGGGGAAGCGCCGCCGCCCCGACGGGCGAGCGGCACCGAAATGAGCCCGGGCTTTTCGGCACGGCTCTGCCGGCTCTCGAGGCCGCGCAGATGAGCCCACATGAACGTCTGGGGCAAAAGGAATGGCCTCCGCGGAGGAGGATTGGAAGGAAAGAACCACGGTCCCGAAACAAGGAAACCAGAAAGCGAAAATACTACGTTTGCAGGTGGCAAGGTGAAGGAATCGAAGCTGTAGGGTCCAAGCAAAGCCTTTTGCCGTTCGCTCGAAGCAGACCAATAAAAAAAAAAAGGGGGGGGGGGGG
>VZSE01008197.1:43505-53656 GCA_013398275.1 Promerops cafer | reverse complement strand
GGTCACCTTACCTGCCAGTCCCCCATCTTGGCAAGGATAGACATCCTGGCTGCGGGCTCCGAGTCCCCAGGTCCCTGCTGGTCATGGACTGCGAGGGCAAGCCACTCGCCTGGGACGCCTGTGGGTAAATCCTCCCCTCACCTGAGCCGGGACTCTCTCACCTGGCCATAAAGAGCTGGGTGCTCCCTGCCCGCGCCTGCGCGCTGCCTCCGCGCTGCCTGCGCGCTGCCCCCCGCCGCCGCGCTCCCACCGCGCCCNAACCTCGAGGGCAAGTTGTCAAGGAGTACATGGACGTAGTAATAGTAGTAGTAGTAGTAGTAATAATAATAATAATAATAATAATAATAATAATAATAATAATAATAATAGTGACAACACCATCAGTAGCTCAGAAAGGGAAAACACCGGGATGGCTGAACTAGTAGCCCAGGTGGGTGACGGAAGTACTGCAAATTGCCTGGGGAGTCCAGGGAGAAACAAAGACATCGCCCCGCAGTGCAGACAGTGTTTCCAGCCCCTGATACGGGGGCCAAGAGGGGGCTGGCGGCAGCGGCCGGGGTGATGCGCACCAGGCTGGCCGGGGTCTGTCCCGCCAGGCTGCGCGGGAGCGGCGTGGCGTGAGGGATGCTGCGTTACCCTGCGGGAAGCTGGCCTGCGACAGCCTGTGGCCCTTGGGCCTCTCCATGTCCGTACCCCTTGTCCCCGCCCACGTTTTGTTGGGTTTTTTTCCCCTCGGGGATTCCAGTGCCGAAGTGCCCTGGAAGCTCGCCAGCGTGTCGCGCAGCCCTGATTTCACACCCCTAAAAAGTGAGGAAGCGCGGACTCTGCCTCATTTCTAGGGGCAGGGCAGTGGGGGCGTGGGGAGGAGCAGTACTCCAGCTGCAGGATTTTGGGGAGGGATGCAAACAATTTCCATTTCGCAGTTACACAGCAAGTCCTTTCACATTTCAGAGGCAGGTGAATGGGGCATCATGTCCCAGGTACGGGACAGTTTGAGGCTTCCTGGATGTCGGGGTGCATTGTCACCCACCAGCGAGGCTGTGTTGGCTTGGGTCCTGGGCTGACCCCAGTCTCCAGTAGGAGGAAGGGGATCACAGCCCCTCTCCTCACCATAAGGGCTGGATACAAGCAACTTTTAGAAGGGAGTTCCTGCCCTTTCTCCAGGCAGGTGGGAAGAGGGAAGCAAGAGCTGGCACCCGCAGCCATTGGATCCCGGGGAAACGCTGGGGCCGCGGGCAGTCGAACCGTCGGCTCCTGCGGGGCTTCGCTTCTCATCCACCGCCCCAGCGAGCCGGGGTCGGCGGAGACCGGGCACCCTCGGCGGAGACCGGCGGCTCCTGCGCGTCGGCGGGGCGGGGCGCGGTCAATGGGCCGTGCGAGGCGCGCTTCGCACCGCCGCTCCCAGCGCCGGCCCGCGGTGTACAGTTAGCGTCAAATTACAGCAATTAACCGGGCACCGGAATTTAATTACACAGCCCTGCCCCTTTCCCACCCCCCTCGGACCTGGGGAGCCTCCTGCTCGGGGACGACGCGGAGCAAAGACGGCCCCGTGCAAAACGGGAAAGGGATGGGGAAGACGCACAGAGATTTCGTGGCTCCGGAACCCTGCCGCCTCTCCTTTCCCCGCTTGCTGCTCGCCCTGCCCCCTCGAGCCCTCTCCAGGGGGCAGCAATTTTGGCCCCGTAACTATTATTTAAAATGCCAGCTTTTATTACTATTTGCGGAGAGGGGTGGGGAATTAATTCGATTTTAAGTTGGCCTTCGGCGAAACGTTCCCAGTAAACTTGGGTGCCACACTTGTCCCGGTAGGATCTTTCCCTTCTGCCTAACTTCAGCGCTCCCCACACAGGGTTAAATCTCCGGGCTCAGGACCCGGCTCCCACAGCCCGGCTCTGCCCCGCGGCACTTGGCAGGGAGGCGGCCCGAACGCAGCCGGCCCGCGGGGCGTGAGCCGGGCTTTCGGGGCTATGGGCAGCCCTGACACGCATCAGGCTCATCCGCAGTTTGTTTTTTTTTTTAGCCTAGGGGGAGAGGGCATGGGCTGGGCGCGCAGCAGAGCCCCGGGTTGTGGGACGCTCCTTTTCCCTTCCCTGGGGCATTTGGTGACCGCACTTCGGGGGTGAATTCGACTTCCCTGGCCCGGGTGTTTAGAGGACGCCTTTCCCTCGCACCCTTGAGGGCATGCCCGGCCCGTGTAGGGGACTGAAATCGCCGCACCCTGAGCTACTGTCATCCCTGAAGTGCCAGCTCTGTCTCGCCCTGCCGCCTGCCTCCTCCCTGTGCAAAGGGAAGCTGAAGCCGAGGCACCTTCTCTCCTCAGACAAAACTGTCTTCTAGCGCAAAGACACGTCCTCACTCCTCGATGTCCCACCGTCTGGTTCGCAGCTCCGTAGTGATTTTGGCAGGTGGCTCCCAGGGAGTCATCGCGGAGCTCTGTGTCTCCTGAATTACTTCCGATGGACGCGCCGGGTCCCTCCCCGTGTGTCACAGTGCGGGAAGCACACGGGGCAAAGCCCTGCCCGCTTCCCTTCCTCTCCATCGGCAGCTTTCTTATGGCTAAACCCCGCCATGAATCTCCTCACAGCGAGAAAAGTAGGGAAGAGATGTCTTGGGGGTCATTCACCTTCCCGGCGTCGAGGTTCCCTAGCCGGTCTGAGTTACCGAGCTCACCCCTGAGTGTCCCCACAAGCCCGGCTCCCAGATGTCGGGCGGGTCTTTCCTACTCCCTCCTGCCTGTTCTGCCGGCCCCCACGGCAAGCCGCAAGAACGTTTAGATAAATTCGGCTCCTGATTCTCTGCGGGGAGTTTAGGCTTGGGTATTCTTCTCTTCGCTCTTGCTTTCCAGTTCTCCCTGCCCCTGCGCCGCCCGGCTGGGGAGAAGCTCAACGCGGCTGATTTCCGCCGGCTCACTGACACATAAATAGATAAATAGCTTTTTTCTTTCTTTCTTTCTCTCTCTCTCTCTTTTTTTTTTTTTTTTTTTTTTTTTTCTCCTTTCTCTAAAGTAATTTTTGGCGGCCTGCGCCCGTGTGGCCACTTGCAGCTCAGGCGGCCCCAGGGCCGGCAGAGGCGCCGCTCCGCGCCGTCCGGGACAGATATCCCGCGGTGGACGCGTGGCTGCGGCTGCGGGGTGGGCTCGCTCCCCGGCGGGGTGGGGAGGAAACACCCCCTGCCCCGTCCTCTGCCCAGGCTGAACTCCCGGCGTCCGTATTTTCGGAGGGAGAAAGGAGAGGTTCAGATTGGTGTGGGTCCACCTCGGCTTTACGAAGCTGGGGGAAGCGCGGTGGCCGCTGTCCCCGGGATGAGGATTGCTTCACTGTGCGCACGGGATGCCTTCCCGGGCTCTCCTTATAGCAGAGAGGGGAGCAGAAAGAAAGCAGCAAAAACCGGCAGAACATAAAAACACCCCAAACACCGCAAACCCTACAAAACAAAGACAAAAAAAAAAAAAAGGAGAAAAAAAATAATACAGATACTCCCCGCCCTTTTTCGCTCGCACTTTGTGGTCCAACACCATTCAATTACTTTTGGGAGGCCGGTGCCGGAGAAGGGGAGGTGCTGTGTCTCGGATGTTAGCGGAGAGGTTTTTCCTCTGTTGATTTGGGGGTTTGTTTTTTATGCCCTGCTGTGAGGGAGACGGGTCCCCGAGCAGAACAGTCTCAGCCTTGCGGCCAGTGGATCCGGGAGAGCCTTTCCGATGACCGACTTGGAATGTTGAAAAGGAGAGAAAAGAAAGGATAAGAGAAGAAATGCGTGTGCGCCCACCTGTGACCGCCTTGTCCACTGTGCTGTCTTTCAGCTATTCAGTCTAGCAGAGTTTGGGTTTTTTCCGAGCCCGTATCCCACAGGAGAGAAGCTCACCGAGTGCAACAGGTAGCTTCAGCTGCTCCCGGGATCTCACGAAACCAAGTGCCCCTTCCCTGTCCTTCCTCCTCCGGCTCCCCGCGTCGCGACTTTGCTCTGGGATACGCTTTGAAGGGGGATGCGGGACGTCCCGCTTGGACAAGACGCGGAGCCGTCGCCCCTGCGTAGCCTCTGCAGAGGAGCAGGAGCAGAAGGATGAGGATTCTGTGTCCCTGAGTTACGGCACTGTGGTACCTTTCCGCGTCTCTTCCATTCCCCCTCATACCCCACACCTCCTTCCGAGACCCCCTTTGCCCCCAGTCCGGTGTGTGAATCCCCAGAGTGTTGTTAGGAGGCTGATCAGTTTGGAAATCAGCAAATAAATACTTATAAATGCATACAAACAGCAACTTTTTTCAATGCCAAATGACGGTGTAGGAGAAGTGTTTGAGTGCAATTTTTTGGAAGCGAGATGCAAACTTTTTTTTGGAGGGGGAAGAAAAAGCGAAGTTTTTTTCCATGGAGCACGTGGCTCTCACCCGCTCCTTTAATATTTATTTGCTAAACTAACTACACTAAACCAACTAAACAAGCAAAACCGGCAAGTAATCAGGAGTTAATACTGAGCACACACTTCGGTGCCAATGCAATCCAGCTACCGGCGACTGGCCGGTGTTTGCATGAGCAACTGCATGGTACAAATTCCCATGCTCTAGACCTCGTAGGGAAAGGTAACCAGTACATTCTGCTTCACCAGATTCCTTTCTCAACCCAGGCCCTCACGGGCTAGCTACTGTCATTGACGTGTCCAGAAAACGAGCTCCTAAAAGGATTATCCCTGTTAGTAAAGCATCCGTGGGGTAAAGCACTGGGCTTCATCTTTTTTTTGGATTCCTCAGGGAGTAGTAGTATGGTCTCAAGTACAAATGTGGTCAGGGTTTTGGTTTTTTTTTTTTTTTTCCACTTGCAAAGCACAATAAATTCATGCTAGAGATACCAAGCACTTTTGTCATTAGAAAAATAAATATATCCAAGATATGCATGTCAAGATCTGATTATTTGTTCACTCCAATTTGGATTCTTTCTTCTGTTGTACATTTCATTTTCTAAACAGAAAAAAACCCACCCAGTTTTAAGAAAAAAAAAATGCATTTGAAGCTTGGATATAAAATTGGAGTATTTTCTGGGCAATTCTGGCTGCTGACATGGCCTTCAAAAAGCTTTTGTATTTGAAACACGGGCAATTATTTTGCCAACAACCTCATATCTGCAGTAGATTGCAGTTTTACAGATCATGCCAGCCCAAAATAATTACAAGTAAGTTCTATTTTACATTTATTTTCAATTTTTCATCAATCATATTGTCAGATGAAATCCAGAAAAGGATGTGCTGCCTAAGGTCCTTCAACACATCATGTTTGATCAAAGGGTTATTGCTAATTATAAATGTTCTAGGAACGGCTGCTTTTCTCTAGGCAAAGCTTCACTGCCTTTGCTACCCCCTCGCCCTAAAATCCACTGATGCAACTGCATGTATCCCGAGTACAAAACACAGTTACACTCCAGCATTACATCTCCACATGGGGAGTTTTGCTTGGATTAAGATTTCGAAACTGAGTCCATAAGAAGATATGCCATAAAACCTCAAACAACCCTCCTCCCCCAGGGATATTTATCTTACACATTTAATTGCCCAGTAAAATAAATTTTGTATGTGTACACTTATATGGGAAGGATTTTGATCTGGTAATTTCAGTGTATCTTCTGATCTGTAGCAGCTTAGAATGACATCCTTGAAAACTGTGGAGAAGCAGAAACTCTGCCCTGCTAAATAATGCCTATTCAGCTGCTAAATATTTACACACAGGCAGGAATGAGCTTTCCTTGTAATGCTATCTCTTGACTCTCTATTAGCATTGAAGAAGAAAAATAAATGCAAGTCATTTAAGCATAGGCCAAATCCCTGCTTCCGCTAAAGCAAATAACAGAGCTCCACTGACTGGCATGGAGCAGAATGGGGCTCCTTCACGTTACCTCCATGTCATATTAACACTGCCATTTTTGTAATGACTTCCCTCTTACAGCACTCACTGCTGTATAATAAGCTTCAACAAACCCTCGAGAAGTGCAGTGTTATTAGTTTATCTGCTTTACAGATAAGTAAACTGATGCAAGGGGAAGATAAGGAGTTTCCCCAAGGTCTTGCAGCTGGTTTGCTTGAGATCAAGGGAAGGAAAGGAAACCAAGAACAGGGACGGAACTAACCACCAGAACGTGTCCCATAGCCAGGAAAGCAATGTTAAGAGGAGGAGCAGGCAATTGGAAACTCCATTAAACAGGCCATTTCCAGTCTGATACTTCACTGTACTCTTAGGTGGCTAAGCTTGGGCACTCACATTCAAAACTCTCAGCTTCTCCAATGATATTTTGGTGTTGCATCCATCCTGGAGTGACATGATATAATGGAAGTGGAATTTCATTTTCAGTGCATTGAATAAAACACCCTAATAAGACATGTTTAGAAAATAAACCCTGGTACCACCCACAGCAGAGTTTTAATAAAATCTACTTTGATATTTCTATGCTAACATTGGAACTGCTGTCTGCAAGGCATATATTTTAAAGTGTCAAATAATTACAATAAGACATATTACTGGAAAATGACTGTTGGAGGCTCTGACGTTCAAACCAAAATTAATCTGCACAAAGAAATCTCTTAAGTGATTTTTTTTTTTTTTTAAACAAGAAACTTCCAAAGCTCCAGTCTTTAATCTAGCCCAGCTTGTATGCAGCTGCAATACATTTAGCCTTTGACATTAGCTCTAGCCATTGTCCTAGGACATATCTACACCCCACAACACTCTATGGTATTAAAAGTATTGCTGTGTGGCTACAGCAACTTGTCACTAAGATATATCACTCAGTGGAGAGCAAGACAAAACAAAATAGTGAACAACATGGCCTTTTTTTTTTTTTTTTTCCATGGCAGCTTAAGCTATGGGTATAGCTTGCTTGGCTCAGTTTGGTTTACATGATGTGTTACACCAAAATGTCCTGCCTGCCTGACAACTCTGGAGTAAAACTTCTGGAGGTGAGTGAAAGAGCAGGCTGTGTGCTGGATAATCTGGTGTAATCGTTCCATATAGCCACTGAAGGAATACCAACCCGCTATATGGACAATCTAATTGCAGTCAGGGGCTGATGAAACAGCTCTTGCGCAATCCTCCTCCCTCTGTCAAAGGGAAGCGAGGGCGCGGTTGGAGGTTATGGCTGACGAGCACCCACATTTCAGCTGTCCAGGGGATTTTCACCTTGGCGTCCACTCCAGCAGCTCCAGGCACACCACGCCAAGTTCAGCTCACGGGGACAAACTGGCCAGACAGAAGTTTAGACTGTCACCTTCACACCCAGGAGCGCAAACACTTGGACACCGGACAAACAAACTTTTTATTCTCCAAAGCGTGGTATTACCGTACTGATACAATGGCACTTTTCCAAATTCATCTGGGAAGTTTGTCCAGAACAAATTTGAGGCCATGCTTGCAAGTGCCGTGCAAAGAGGACAGAGACGCACCAGCCTCCCACGGGAATCAGACCCCCCCCACACCTGGGCACATCCCACCTCTCCTCGGGACTCCCCCTGGGAGAGGCACAGAGTCATCAGCAGCCACCCAGCCTGTTTACACCGCCAAGTGTAAGCGATTGCGAAGCCCCAGCGCGTTTGCAAGTGAAATCAGTCTTGAGCTGAGGAGCTGCTCCCTTAACGCTGCTCTCCCCGGAGCGGGAGTGAAGCCCTCCGACCGCCCCGCCTGAGGAGCCTGCCAGAGAGAAGCGATAAAGGAAAAAGGCTTGAGCTTGGGTTTCTTTTCCTAAGACTTTGGCGCCCCTGTGTGTCTTCTTTTTGGGAAATTCAGCTGAAGAACAACCCCAGGCTTTTCTCCCTTTAACCCAGCACCAGAAACACTGCACTGGAAACTAGGAGAGCTCTGCCAGGACAGCCTGGATAACGCTACCCAGCGGCCTGACTAATTTGAGCTGTGCCATTTCCACTCCTTACCTCTCCTCCTTTAGATGCTGGAGGATTGCTGGACTTGCCTTTTTTGGCAACTTTATCTAAAGTGAGTAATGTCCTTAGAACACCGGTTCCTGGAGTCAGGACATTTATCACTAGCTTTTCTACATCCCTTTATCTCCCAGTATGTCTGAGGTCCAGACTGGAAAGAGCCTTAAAGATTTAGCAAAATCCTAAGATGAATTGTAAATATTTTTTTTTCCTGTGAGGTAGTTGGCATTATTTATTCATTCCATACCTTCAAAATAACTGTGACACAGAGGAATGAAGTGAGTTGCCTAAGGGTACAGGGATGTGGCAAGCAGCTGGACATAGAGGAAGGAAATCCAGCCAGTCCGAGTTCTGGCAAGATTTACTCTGTTGGAGGTCCTGGTGCAAATGAGCTCTGCAGAAATGAGTCTCATAAGTCTTTGTCCCCCTTCCTGCCTTCCAGCTGTCAGTCCTTATTTCAAAACAAGTTAGAGATGGGCATGTCTAAGGTGTGCAGTGTTTATTTGGGGCTATTTAGAAAACATACAAACACACACTCTGCAAAGTGTCACTGGAAAAAATATGGCATGCAAACACAGGCAGGCTATCACTTGCCCCAGAGTCAGCATCACCTGCTTCTCACCCAGCCTCGCTAACCTGGAAAAGGCCCTCCTTTCCTGACACCCGTGCCTGCCTTTAGACAGATGGCTCCAGCTGTAGGCAATATCGATGTAGGCCTGCCCTGCCTGTATTTATGGGCGGGTGCTTACCCTGCTTTTGTTTCCCACCTGGAGTGCTTATTACTCCTTTCACCAGCTCTCCCACTGTAGCCTTCCTTGTCAGAGGTAAATCTGCTCCCTAAGGCAACTACACCAGGGTAAACTATCCCAAAAGACTTCTCCCACCTGCTTCCCTCCCCCTCCCCATTTCTTTTTTTTTTTGTTTCTACCCTTCCTTCATGTAGTATCAAGTTGCCCCCCCAAAGTTTTTGGTAAGGCACACTGCTGAATTCAGGTAGGCAGAATAAAAATAACCCTGAAAAAAAAAATTAAGGTGTTGCTTAATTCAGGGGACTTGTCCTGTGTTAGGACTTAGGTCGTCTGTCTTGATGCCTGTTCCCCTGCTGGATATTGGCATGCCTTAACCCCTATTTGGTCTTGCATGCTGTGGGCTGCATTTCAAAACATATGAACAAGCTGCTACTTAATCTTCTTTTAGACCCGTTAAGGAACCTGAGCTTTGCTAACAGTTTAGTCCTTATGTGGAACCTTCCCAAGAAGAAAAGCCTTTCCCCATGTTCCTGGGAATCCTGCTCCTGGCAACACAACCTGTGGGGTTGTGTTTTCTCTTTTTCTTGCCTCAATTTTCTGCTTTCCCCTCACAGAGAAAAAGTGGTGCTTCTTTATTTTGCAAGGCCAGCGGCATTGGTCTCAAAAGCTACTGGGTGAGTGTGAGGTCAAAACTCATCCTGGGATCGTATGAAATTGATTTCCAGTGCAGGAAAAGAGTTTGTGTTCTTCCCCTATGACAGGGCCCATTGACTAAATAGGGGATATATCCCACTTGTGAGGGAGCACAGCACAAACACGGCTCCTAAAGGCTGCAAGCCCCAAATGCCTGCACTAATGGGCAACAACTAATGTGTTGGTTTGACCAGGTTTACAGGCTGTTGATTGTGCATAAGAATTTAGAGCACGAACAAAAAATTGTCCCATAAATAGGCTGGCTGCATTTTAAACTAAATTAGTCCCACAGTGAATGGCCTCCTCTACTGTATTACAGCATGACTGAGCCTGCATTGGGGATTGAAAGGGATTCATGTGGCTGGTTAAGAGCAACGTTGTTAAGATTATTACTGGGGGCTGGATCAGCCCCAATAGGAATGCAATTATTCAGGACCTTTGAGCTACAATTATGTGTGACAGAAGAAACCTTAGTATGATGGCAGAGAGTATTTGGGCCTTTATGGCTAAGTAACTCACCAGCAGACAGGGCTTAGGGCTCTGACAGACAGGTTGTGGTGAAGCTTGCTGTACTGGTTGAAGATGTTTCCATCTCCAGCCACTCACTCCAATAAAAGAGCTGGCAGAAGGGAATTGGTTCCTCAGCCTCAGTTACTCTTGGTAGAAGCTCAGCACCTCAGGCTGTGGTTTCACACCACGGAGCGTTCAATTACAATAGCAGCCTTAAGGGATTCACACCCTCTTCCTCAGACTCTTGTCAACTTTTCGCGGGCCTGCTGGACTGATTGAGTTTGTTACAGGGG
>VZSE01008197.1:0-43413 GCA_013398275.1 Promerops cafer | reverse complement strand
AAAAAAAAAAAAAAAAAAAAAAAAAAGGGCGCAAGAGGGAAGGATTACTCTTCCCTGCAAATTTAAGCAGACCAAGGCAAGGTCTGAAACTGCTTATAGTCTGGTCCAATCTCTCCAGTCAGCTGAAGGTATAGGATGGGAACAGTCACCAATTTGGCAAACAGGGCCTTACCTTAAACTGCTGCCGAGGATGAATTTTTCCTGCCTGCCTTTCATTCCTGTGCCCGGAAAGTGGTTTGCCTGCTGCTGCTTGCAGCCTCTCGGAGGACGGGAGCGCTAGTCCTTACAGGCAATCTCTCCTGGCTGGACTGTGCCCTGCAAGCAAGAAGACAGCAGGCATGAATGATATTGGAATGGGAGCAGCGTGGACAACAGTGTTTGGAACAGCACGAAATTTTGCTGATGTTTTCATCCCCGAGTTCGTCCCGGCCGGTTTACACGCGGCAGGAAAAAACTACCTCTTTGTAATGGGTGACTACCTACAATTTATTGGAACAGAGCTGTTGCTAAACACATGGACTAGCGATATATTAACACATTGTAAAAGGCTGTTTGATCACCATGGGATTCCAGATGAGCTAACAACAGAAAATAAGCCGTGATTCACAAATGACTCATTTCAGCATTTCTCTTTGATGCAGCCGTTCAAGCAAGCCCTGTCTATGCACATTCAAATGAGTTCACTGAATAGTCATTGAGCCCAGCCATGCCGTGCTTACAAAATCACTTTTTTTACAAAGTGTAAGTACAATTTTTAAGTAAAAAATCGGGCAATTTCTAGCAAGCCGCGCTAATGCATGACTCCAGTCACTCCTGCCGACAACCCTTTCCGACGCTTAAAAACTGGACACCAAATATTAGTTTTCCGTGCTTCGAGCCCTCCAAGTGCGGGGCTCCTGAGAAATCACGCCCCGTGGTTCGGGCATCTCCTTTCAGGTTGAAAGTTACAGCAAAGGGTGCGACGTCCCAGCGGGACCCTTTTCCCACGGGCTCGCCCCGGCAGTGCCCGCTCCTGCCTTGCGTTCTCCATACTCTGTCCGTCCGCCGGCGCTGCGAGCCGTCCTCTTCCTCCTCCTCTCCCCGCTCCGGGCTGCGATACTTTATCCGGCATTGCCATCCAGTGGCACAGGCGACAAACGACAGCGCAGCTTGCGCTGGGAGCGGGGACCTTCTGCAGTTTCAGCGCTCTATCCGGCGGGGATGCGGCTTGGCAGGCTGGCCCGCACTCAGACAGCAACCTGGTAGCTGGATGGAACAAGTAAATTTTTTGTTGTTGTTGTTGTTGTTGTTGTTTTTTCCCCCCCCGGTGTAAATTCACAGTGCTTTCACAGTCAGAAGTCTGCTTTAGTACTCCTCTGTGGATTGCAGAACTGAGTAGATTATAAATGGTCACTCTAATGCACTCATCTCGCCATATTTCCTTTTTATTTTCTCTGAAATGTTGCTAGCCAGGCTGCTCCCCAAAACCTCAAGCATTATGTAACACACAGAGAAGACTACTGGTAAAAATTATCTGCGAAAATATGGGATCATTCTCTTCCCAAGAAGACTGCAATATTTACGTTTATCTAGTCTTTGGAACGTATCTATCACCCACCCACTCTTCAGGGCATAGCCATGTGCCATTTCTTTATCCCACAGAGAAATCCTCTGAATCAGCAGGGTTCCAAAGGACCAAAGCCCAACCCAAAGGAGCCATTGACGGCCATTTTTCACTACTGTGTGTATGAAAGAAAACTGAAAACCAACTGCTTGTGTTTAAATGATAACATTTATCATCAGTCCTGGTGAATTGGGGAGGTCCAAGATGACTGGAGGTTAGTCAATGAAAAGCCCATCCCCAAGAAGGGCTGGAAGGAGGATCTGAGGAAATACAGGCCTGTCAGGCTGTCCTTGGTGCTGGGAAAGGTTGTGGAACAGATCATCTTGGGTGCAATCACATGGCATAGACAGGACAATCAGGGAATCAGGCCTAGCTAGCATGGGTTTAGGAAAGGCAAGTCCTGCTCGACCAACCTAATCTCTTTTTCCCTGGATGAGGGAAAGGTTGCGGATGTTATCTACCTGGACTTCTATGGCACAATGCTGGACAAGCTGGCAGCCACAGCTTGCTTAGGGGCACTCTTTGTTGGGTTAAAATCTGTCTGGATAGTCACCCACTGTGGTGGTGAATGGTGCCACATCCCCTTGATGGCTGGTCACTAGTGGGGTTTCCCCCAGCTCAGTATTGGGGACAGTTCTGTTTAATATCTTTATCCATCACATGGATGAGGGGATTGAGTGTACCCTCAGTAAATTCATGGATGACACTTAGTTCAGCAGGAGTGTTGATCTGCTGAAAGGCAGGAAAGTTTTGCAGAAGGTCTGAACAGGCTGGATTGAAGGGTCAAGGCCAGTGAAATGAAGTTCAGCATGACCAGGTGCCAGGTCCTGCACTTTGGCCACAACAACCCCGTGCAGCTCTACAGGATGGGGAACAGAAGTGTCTGGAAAGCTGCACACCAGAAAAGGACCTGAGGATGCAGATTGACAGTGGCTGAGCAGNCCTCAGTAAATTCATGGATGACACTTAGTTCAGCAGGAGTGTTGATCTGCTGAAAGGCAGGAAAGTTTTGCAGAAGGTCTGAACAGGCTGGATTGAAGGGTCAAGGCCAGTGAAATGAAGTTCAGCATGACCAGGTGCCAGGTCCTGCACTTTGGCCACAACAACCCCGTGCAGCTCTACAGGATGGGGAACAGAAGTGTCTGGAAAGCTGCACACCAGAAAAGGACCTGAGGATGCAGATTGACAGTGGCTGAGCAGGAGCCAGCATATGCCCAGGTGGCCAAGAAGGCCAAGGGCATCCTGGCCTGTATCAGGGACAGTGTGGCCAGCAGGACCAGGGCAGTGACTGTCCTTGCAGGACTTGGCACTGGTGAGACCACACCTTAAATGCTGTGTTCAGTTCTGGGCCCTTCACCACAAGGAAGACACTGAGGGGCTGGAGCTTGTCCAGACAAGGGCAATGGAGATTAGAGAGTCGCATGAGGAGCAGCTGAGGGATCTGGGGATGTTTAGCCTGGGGAAAAGGAGGCCCAGGGGTGCCCCTATAGCCCTTTACAGCTACCTGAAAGGAAGTTGTACTCGGGGGTGGGGGGGTTGACCTCTTCTCCCAGTTAACAAGTGACAGGTCAAGAGGAAATTACCTTAACTTAGATAGCATAGGTTCAGGTTGAACATCAGGAAGAATTTTTCCCCTGAAGAGGTGGTAAAGCATTGGAATAGGCTGCTCAGGGAAGTAGTAGAGTCACCATCCCTAAAGCGTTCAAGGACTGACTAGATGTGTCACTTAGTGCTATGGTTTTGTTGGTGGTGGTGTTTGGTCAAAGGTTGACTCAACCCACCTTGGAGGTCTTTTCCAACCTATTCTTTGAATATATAATTCTATGGTAAGTACTTGCATGAGGAGTCAAAAGGATTGTTTACTTCTTGCAGCAGCTGGGTAAAAGGGACAGCACAGAGGCTACTCTGCAAGTCCCAATGCAACCGCTGGCCCCGCATCACGAGGCAGGTCCTGCTGCCACAGCAGGGTTTATCACCACAGCTCAGAAGGTGCTGGTTGGTGAACACCAGGGACAGACTGCTTGGGGACAGTATGGTGGCCCGCAACAGACTTGCCACAAAGAGCTGATAAAAAACCCGTGTGTCTATGCAAACTGAAACCAGGGTGGAATATGTGATACTTAAGACCAGGCAGCCAGCAGGAAGAGGACCACACTCCTGGTGTTCCCATGAAAGCAGTCAGGTCCTAGAAGAAACTGAGAACAAGCAGAAGCTTCAGCTAGCTCCCCAGATGTCTATGTAGTTTTCCATGTTGGCAACAGCAGGACTGGCTGGAGGAAAAGAGAGTGAGAACCCACCTTTGCAAGAGAAAGGTAAAGCAGGGGGGCATCAACAGGCATGATGTGCTTTAAGACTCAATCAAATAGGATGTAAAACACCACAAATTTCATTCTGTACACACAGCAGCATCACTAGAGCTTAGTCCCTGAGCAGACTGGATATTAAATTGATCAAACTGGTAATGAAAGTGGGAATTGTTCTATCTCAGCTGACACAAGGCAGGTGACCTTATTAAAAAATATGCCAGTGTATTTAATGGGGTAGGGCAGTTTCTTGGGGAATTCATTATTAATGTGGCTATAACTCTGGAGATCCCATAGCTAATGCCCCTGGAAAAAGTCTTACTTCCGCTACGAGATGGCCCAGCTGAAATTTTTAATATGGTACTGTATGAATACAGGCACATAAATCCACCACTGTTTTCTGTCAGAGAAGCCAAGTTACTCCAGAACTGCTGGAGAACATGATGGCCCCATGCTGGACACAGCAAGCTGGGTGTGTAAGAAACCTCAGAGTCTGCTGAGGGGTGCAGTGTGTCTCTCTGTGGTCTGTTCAGGCTGACCACCAGGAGCAGCTCAGACTCCCAAACTGTTTAGTCACAACAGAAGCTACCATTCAGGACACTGAGCTCATGTAATGTCCTGAGCAAGACCTGACTTGGAGAAATCTCGGAATCTGCTGACGACCAACAGCCTGGAGCAGGGCAGTGTTAGCAGCTGAGCTCTGTGTGTGTGTCTGTGTGTGTGAAAAGGGTCTCAGAGTGAGAAAAGCAATCGTCTGTGCATCCCTGAGATGCAGCAGGAACTCAGGAGGGTCATAACATCCCAGACCAGTATTGTGTCCCCAGCAGGTGCTGAGGCCTTTGAAAGAGCAAAGGAGATGTTCAAGCAAATATGGCATTTTTCCTGGCACCTTTCCAGCCTACAACCATTTGTAGCCCAGGATCATCTGAGAAGGACATAACTGCTGTGTATCCAAAAATTGTTCTCTGTCATGAACTTGCCCAGTCACGTGACAGAGCCCACAGAGATGGAATAAGCAAGGGCTCAGGGATAAAACTGCCTGTTTTCTTCTGATTGCTGTAGGTACAGGGAAAAGTGTACATTATGTTTGCAAATAAAAAGTAGTATAGCAAAACCTAAACCTAAACAAAGGCTTGGGGTTCAGGCCAAAGAGCATTCTAAGTGTGAGCAACAACCAAGAAGCTGTAAGTAGTTCCTAAACAGAAATTGAGCTAAACTGGAAGACAAGAAAAAAAACACTTGCAGAATTTTGACTGCAGAGTACGATTGTAATTCAAAGCAGGATCCAGACATGCTGCAAAAGAAAGGTTCCAGAAAGCACCTGTGAAATAACCTGTCTCAGGACAGAAAACAGATGTTAGGACACCAGCTGCCAGGTGTGTATAGTAAGAAAACCTCGACCTGGGAGAAGCTGTTTAGCAGGAAAGGAGCAGACAAGACAAGGCTGCCTGCAGGAGCTGAGGAATGCGATGTTGCGCAAGGCAGGAGATTTCCAGTAGTTTTCTGGCCTCTTTGCCCTTTTATACCTGTCTTGGCCAGTTTTCAGTGGCCCAATATGGGGAGACAAGATTGTCCCAGCTTCAGTAATGCCATCAGGGTCTGTCTTCAACCCCATGGGGAATGGTGATTGCAGCCGCTCCCCTTCCCGTAAGACAGCCATAAAAGGTTTTTGTGTAAGCAGTCGAATAAGGGACCAAAACATAAACATGAGCCTCCACCCAAAGCAAAAGCAAACAGAAAGGTGCTTGGCAATTTGAAACACTCAGGAGTGGAGTTTAAGGCTTTTGCTGAGCAGTTTTGGATGTGTGTGCATCAGCAACTCCAGAAAATAACCAGGAAAAAGATGTGGAGATGATGTGAAAACTTGATAGAGCCTGAAGCAGGGCTCCTTCTAAAAAGGATAATACAGGCTTCCATGTGTCTGTGCATAGGAAAGATGGGGAAAAAATCCCCTGTCTTCACATTAGAACTCTGGTAAGTTTTAGTGCAAGCTTGGGGCTCACGCATCACGAGGTGGAGGGCTCAGCAGCGCAGGCGGCTTCGCCCACACTGTTGGTTATACAGTGAGGAGACCCTGGCACACAGTAAAGCCTCCAAAGGGAAAACAAGGCAACAGAAGTTGAAAATCTTGGGCTAAATCTTAAGAAAAAAGCTTTGGGCTACAAATGGTGACATTTCCTCTGGTGGGAAGAAAACTGCAGCTGTGCAGCACTGGTCAACCTCCTATCCCGAGGGCCAGTGTTTGCACTTCTGCCAGCGGTTTCTCATTACTCACAAAGAACCTGGCAGGCTCTAACAGTCAAGGATGTCTAACATTATCTCCCGAGCAGACTCGAAGTGCAGTGTGATGGGGATGCTTTCAATCCTGAAGCCCTTTGGGAGATTCCAGAGCCCCAAAGCCCGGGTGGCACCCCGCAGATGCTGGTGGTGAGGAGAAAAATGCTTTGCTAAGGCAAGTCCTGTCTTGGTTCTACCTAAACCTACTCAAAAATCTCTCCTAGGTAGGAAGACATTAAGGACAGCAGATACCTACTACAGCCCTCTGAAAAAGAATCCTGATAATTCATTGCAGGAAAAAGAAATGGAACTGTCATCAAGCTGATTTGTGTTATGATGAGAAAAGACAAGAGATGTGAAATACCTGTCAATAGGTAAACTGTTAGACTTAGCATTTATTAAATGATTTTTCTTTATGCTTAGGATGAATCACAAAATATCACAAATGTTTTTTCTTCCTGAATGGTCCAGGACTATCCCAATTTAACCGAACTGCAATGTTAATGGCAATTAGCAGAGATCATGAGCATATTTCTAAATGATGACAAACTGCTCTTGTTACCATTGCCGACTGTAACAGGATCCCCAGCCCAGCTACAACTAGGTTGTGGTACTGTAATATAGACTGTCATAGGAAAGAAAGCTGGAAAAGACCTAGAAAATTACCAGGTCTGAACCAGTACGACCCGTAAAACTGCTGAAAAAGCTACGCCTAACCTGCCAATGAAAATCATCATCAGGAAAATTCCAGCCTCTCCAGACAATCTAATCCACATTTAACTGTTTATCACTACAAAGCTTCCATTATGTCTGATCTTCACCTCTTCTGATGTTATCTAAGATGATTAGTTCTTGTCCTATGCACAGAGAACAGGGAGAATCAGCTACTCCCTTCCTGTTTGAACCAGAATTTGCTTCTGGTTTATCTTTTTTGCATATTTGAAGACTTCTTGCCCTCTTTTTTTCTTTAATGCCATAATAAACATATATATTTTTCAGTCATTCTTGACAGTAGGTGTTTTCTAGATCCCTATGAGTTCTCTGCTCACGTTGTACCTGGCAACAAGTTATATTGTCAGAATAAAGAGCATGATAATGCTACATGTTTAGTGGAGGCACTAAAAATAATAACAGTGATCTGATCCATATATCTTTTCTCTCTGACACAGCCAGTCACCTGTACCAGGAGCCAGGGCTGTGGTCAGACTTGCTTGGCAGAGCAGGTGACTCCCAACCTGCAAATGGAGTTGCTTTACTCCTCTAGCTGCTAACACACCTGCAGCTGGGAGCACACCCTTGGCCGTGCAGACACAAGGCTGCAGGGACACTGCCCTGACCCTCTCTGAGGGTCTAACACCAGCTGCCTCACTTCACACACCAAGGGGAACACCTTGGGTTCATGTTCATAAAGCTAGCAAGTGTCCAAATGTCTGCAAAACCCTTTGTAAGCTGCCTTTGGACGCTCCTCAGGGCAAATAGTAGCAGCACGTGTACATTTGTACTTTACCTTACACTAATGTGTATATTAATCTGCAGTGAGAAAACAGATCCCTATCCATGCCTTGACTACACGGGTGTCAGCTATAAAATCTAGTCATATTTACAGAAAAAAACAGCTTCACAACCACAGCCTGCCTGTCCTCTATTAGGATGTGTTTAATTATGTCTTGCTTTCCCTGCGCAGGAGGATAAATGAGCAGGGAAGAGAATGCCGTGCTGCTGCTCCTGAGCAGCTGATGAGGAGTAGCTTGCACAGAGGTGAGTACATGTCCCTGTTGGAAATTAATTGGAGAAGGGAGCTGTCGAGTGCTCTGCTTTGGAGCAGTGTAAGTCTGACTGCAAGATGCACTCTGCTAAGAGGCTAGGCAGCTTACCTATTCCCAGAACCTTTGCACTGAAGGTCTACTGCCAATGCAGACAGGCAGCGAAGCTCCTGCAGGGTAAGAGGCTCTGTGTCTGGAGCTCGAGACCACAGCAAGACAAAGGTGGATGAGATGGTGCATTGTCTGGCCCCTGCTGTTTGTGCAGACAGATGTGCTCACTGACTGTGTGCAATTCGATTACTCCATGGTTTTGCTGGACCATGTGAGCTGAGCTAGCTTTTGCCTCAATGTGTCATTTCATCTCTCCTCCCGCTTGCTCCTGTGCTGCTGCGCTGCGACTGTCCGGTGTCAGTGAGGCTGCCTGGGAACTCCTGCTCCAGGTAGGTTTCAATTTTCTTCTCTTTCAATAGTCAGATTATGGCAGACTGGGAAGTGCAGGAATGGCAGGCACTGCTATGAACAAGGAAAAAGGGAAGGCAGAGGAGAGATAGGAATAAATTTTGACTGCGTTTGTGCTCAGAGTCTGCTTTCGCTTCCCCTGTGCTATACAGTGCATATATTTGCCTTCCAGCTCAGACAGGGCATGTGAGTATGGCACGTGTTAGAGAAGACCCCTGCCAGGCAGGGCTGCTCCAAGGGGAGAGTTTTAGAGAGACCATGCACATTGTAGGACATCCCAAACCAACACAAGACCAAAGAAGTTTCACCTCATTCAGTTCAGAAGGTGTGAGGGATGAAGAGATCCTTTACTTGGGCACAAAACAGCAGTCTGTGGCTACCTGCACTTCCTAACCAGAAAAACCACACTGAGGAAAAATTGTTTGCTCCCTAGAGGCTCACTGTGAATTTAACAGTGGTGCCAGTTCAAACTGACAGCTTTGCATGAGAGGGCCAAGAAAAGGAATATCATGATACAGATGGTTTTGTCTTAACAACAGAATAAAAAATGCTAAGTGACTCCAAATAAACATGAAATGCATCACATTAGTCACTGCTGACTGAGGCCAAACAAGAACTCAAAACCAATGTGCAAAACCTGTGCATCTTGCTTTTTAATTAGCTAACAAATCAGCTGAAACCAATTACCTATATTTATTAAGGCCAGGAGCAGTTTACTGAGTACTAACCCTATTCCTAAGATAATATCCTCATTGTCTGGAAAGGTCTATTCCCATTCATCCACATGGAAGACATTTCAATCCCCAATCCTTCTGGAGAGTATGTTTCCACTACAGGAGCTACACCAAAAACACCTCTCATGCTAAAATGAAAATTGCTTCAATGCAGGTCCAGGGAACAATAGAAAGGAGTGGCACTGCAAATCTCAGTCAGCAGTAGTTTTGGTTCTGCCAGCACAGAACCCTTTTACACAGCCTATTTGTTAAGTTGCATGGTAAATTTGGTCATTATTTTGTCTCATAACTCTGTTCTTGCAACCAGAATATGCAGAGGTCCAATACAATACACAACAGAAGAAGCCAGGACCCTCATGATGTTTCCTCACATCTTGCTGGTGATAGGTGCCATAATATGGTTCAGGTGTATATCTAGATTTGGCTGCTCCTTGCATATGAACTTTGGATGAGCCTGTAAATCAACAACACCAATACCTGAAAAAGACTTTTTCCATTGAGGTGGCTCATGTGACTTATATGCTATTTTTTTTTGTTTGTTTGTTTACTGGCTTTGGTTTGGTTTTTTGGTTTGGTTTTTGGTTAGCATGTTGGCTTTTTTTCCTAGAGTGGGGAGGGTTAGTTTGGTTTGGTGATTTTTGCCTGTAATTCAAGCATGGGTCTATTTCACACAAAGCAGCACAAGGCAGAACTAGTGCTAAAAAACAAACCCAAAAAGTCCCTCAAACCCCCAAAGGTTCTGACAACTTGATTTCCCACAGCAATCATTTGCATGTATGTTTTCAGGTATCTAAATATTAACTGTGCCAGGAAATCAAGGCACTGGGACTAAAAAGTAGCACCAAGCATGCAGCCTTCTTTTGCCCAAGGCTATTGGTGCCAAAGGATCACAGCGAGTCTGGATTTCTGCAAAGGTGTTGCAGCAATGTCTGTGAAAGGAAAAAAAAGAAAACCAAACCAACAATAAAACACACCAAAGAAAAATCTTGCGTTGCACTCCTGTGAAGAGCAGACTCATCTCATTTTCTGCATGTAGCTTTACTTGTTTCATACTGACCACGCCAGTAATGCAGGCTTCAACAACTAAGAATCTCCTTACATACATACACACACACATATATATATATAATGTATATATTTTGAGATCCTAGAGACTTTCCTAGCTGCATAGCAGGTTACACTGTGCCTACTGCAGTTTTAAAAGATCTGACAGTTTCCAAGACATCTAAATGCCTTGAAAGATCTCAGCCTTTATACTTCAGAAAAGCTACCTGTGCTCTCTGCCCCCAACTGAGACTCCTCTCAATGATACCCTGACTCCTGCAGGAATGCTGGCACCTTTCCCCCTGCTTTTCTCCTTCCACACCCTCCTAACTCCAGCTGGATGGAGGTCTCATGTTAAGACTATGGCAGAAGGGGAGAAATGGTGTTTTAGCCAGCTGAGCCAGTGGGGAGGTGGGAAGGCTATGAACTTCACAGTCTATGGAATGCACAGAGGACAGCAAGAGGCTGCTGGCCTTATAGTCACCAGCTGACATGGCAATTTGCCTTTCTGAGGTGTCAGACAGGGGAGTGGGGTTTGTTCCTGGATATAATTCAGTGTATCAATCAAATTAGGAAATGAGTTGGAAGCACGCTGGGCAGGTCTGTGCTCCCTAGGACAGCATTCACCAGTGACTGAGCTGGGACGTGTTGTCCCCTCATGGTGGTGTTTGCTGTGCATTTCTTTGCTAGACTTGGATAGTGGTCTCAGCTCAGGATCTGTTCAGCTTTTAACAAGCTGTACTGTTGGCCTGCAGCAGCGCCAGGTGAGCCTCTGTTACTTCCCGAGACTTTGCACACCTCCATTCCAGCTCCTCAGTTCCACTGGAGCTGTTCTCCTCCTGAAGGCACTGGTGTCCACAAAGAACATTGCCCTGGACCTCCAGTGTGAGACAGCTATCCCTACCTGTCCCTGCTGACTGCCCAGGGAGGAGTGGCTCAGCTGCTTGCTGTCTCCAGGTAAGCTTGACTGCCAGATCTGTCCTGCACTGCTGCCCCTCTTGGGGGATATTCTGGCCATAAACCCTTACAAAGCTTCTCCAGGGCTCCTCTCCTCATTACAGCTCGTGACTGTATTTGATGGGCTGAGGCCACTGCCAGAAGTCTGCAATCTGCTTGAACAGAGAATCCTGGGGACAGTTTGGGGCCAGGGTGGGAAGGAAGTGCAGCTTCTGGGAGAGATCTGCCAGTGTCAGGGGTGACTTGTCTGCAAGAGCTGGAAGGTAGGTGATGGTATTTCTCCCTCTGTAGCACTGTGCACTGCTCACTCAGAACATTTACTGGCAAAATCTGTGAAGAACTGATTTTGCTTCAGCATTGCTTCCCATTGGAGCAAAATGATGTTAAGAAAAGTTTGCATGCCCCAGACATGCTGTGTCATGGCAGGAGATCCACATGAACAGACTCACAGCTGGAACAGAGACTTATCAAGTCTCACTTCAGTCAGAGCTATGTCAAGCCCTCATTGCATAAGCATGTTATACCAGATGCATACACAGTTCTTAGAAATACAAATGTCTCATCAGAAAGCCTAGGGTTAGTTTAAATAGTTTAAATAGCAGGTTTTGCTAACCCAGTTCCTTGTGATGGATGTAAGCCTGGAGCTCATCACAAGTCATCCATGACTCTTAGCAGAAACTATCAGATTTCAAATTTGCAAATGAAAATATTGCTGAAAAAAACTGATGGCTTTGACATAACTACATAGGGGCAAAACAATTCTCTTGCTTCTTATATGTAAGTGTTGGTGTGTGAGTGTTGGTGGCCTTACATGATAAATGAAGAATAGTGAAGACAGAAGTTTAGAGGTGGAAGATGGATGAGTGGTTCTTCTTCATCCTGTGTTCTTTGTCTGGAAAATGGTGTGTATTGAACTGGGTTTCTGATAACTGCCTTCTAGAAATTATATTTATCCAGAATATCAAAGAGCAGAAAGGCCACAATAGCTTATGTATGTGCTTGATCTAGTAATGTAATTGTCACTGAGACATATTGGAGTAGTATTTATTTCACAAGTGTTTCACAATTCAGAAACAGTGATGACTGACACATTGGGTTAAAAAAAAATCCTGCAAGTAAAAAAAAAAAGAGATTGTATAAGATAAATAGGAGGTTTTCCTGTCATAGGGTACATGCACAGAAATTTTAACTGTTATATGATACATGCAGGGAGAGTGGGGAGGAAGTAATTAAGAACATACCCATAAATTGAATTTGAGGACACTCTGAAATATGTGCCAGCTGCTCATTGCCAAGACAGTAATTATGCAATACGTCTGTTTAATCTTCAGGGTGCTGTGGAGCAGCTTCCATCTGCAAGTTGTTCTTTACTTAGGCTGCTTCCACATCAGTGATAACTGTGCAACTATTAATATTGAAAGTAAGGGCAGCAGTTGCACACTCTGCATCAGATGGATCCATGCATCCTCCAGCAGGAAACAAGCACAGCCATCAAAACAAGCTGTTGGTGGTGTCTGATACTGTTTCAAGAGAGACTTTTTCTGAGGAGCAATGAATTGCTCCTCTGTGCAACACTCAGATATTGCCTTTTTGCTGTTCAGAGTCACAGTGTTTCGCTTCCATTTGTTTTCTATGCTGCTAATTTACAAGCACAAAAACCTCTTAGGAGGCTGAACTTCTCAGAGAGTTTGACATTAGCAGAAGCCTGTAAAGCACTTACTGAAGATAAGGTGTTTTTGAAGGAAAATACCATTCAGAGAACCTAACTGCACAGAGTACCTCACACAGATGTACTGCACCCATCACCTGCACCCTCGCTTACATCAGGACATTGCACAAAGCTTTTGAGACTTTTGGGCTTTTCTTCAGGGAGCTGTTCGTGCTCCAGAATGGCTACTGTGTTCATGTGGATGTCAGTCAAGGAGCCGTTTCCCTTCCCGCAGGCAGCGCTGCTTTCTCAGCGCCTCCCTCATTTCCTGGGCAAAGAGGGTGGTCTAGGGCAGCATCTCTCACCTGTGGACTGACCTCCACTGCATGAGAGACCTGCTTGGCCTTGGCCGTGCCCTGGTGCTACCTACTCAACGCCTGCGGTCAGGGCCTCTCCTTGAGGAACAGCAGGGAGGTCATCCAGCTGCTGAAGGGCCTTGCGGGCAAGGACATCACACCCAGGGTGCTGCCACCTCCCCACGTCACCACCTGCACCAAATATGTGCACAGGGAGCATTTTTACTCTTCCTTTTCTTTCCTGCTGTGGACATTCGTGTGCAAGACACCCCTGGCCGCAAAACCTGACCATCTATTTTGGCTCTGCCTACGTGGCCATCACCTGGCTCTTCCTGGGGTCTGTGCTGCAGGACCAGCATGTTCTCCATCTGCTGGCATGGCCCGAGGACACCAACAGCCCTGAGGGGCACTTCTGGGTGATGCCCTGCAGCATGCCAGGTGAGCGTGCTTTCACTTGTTTCTTCTGTAGATACACACACTTGTTCTTGTTTCACACATGGACAAAGCTGGAGAGGGACTTCTTACAAGAGTGTGCAGTGATAGGACGGGGGGAATGACCTTAAATTCAAAAAGGAAGGAATTTCTTCCTACATATAAGGAAGAAATTCTTTGCTGTGGTGGTGGTGTGGCAAAGGAACAGGCTGCCCAGAGAAGTGGTGAATGGCCCATCCCTGGAAGTGTTCCAGGCCAGGTTGGATGGGGCTTTGAGGAGCCTGGTCTAGTGAAAGTGTCACTGCCCATGGAAAGGGGTTTGGAACTAGAAAATATTTAAGATATTTTTCCAACCAAAACCATTTTATTCTATTTCATAGGTGCACATACACATGCAGAAGCATTATATGAAGGAAATTTTGGCAAAACCTAGATGAAAAATTTAGTTGTTATATAAGGCTGATCTATCAAATAATGTTACTGGCCCTTTTTGAGCATTGAGGGAGAGGTGTCTGTGCTGTCCAGAATGTGCATCATCATTCCATGTCTGAGCAGAAAAATGCCTGTGGATCTAAGTTCAAACAGAAATCCCTGGACATTTCAGCTGATTGACCTGTGAAATCTGAGATGATGAAAGGAGAAGTAATAAAGATTAAAACCCACAATCTATGCAAGCATTGCAGTGAAGAAATTTTGTACAAGATGTTCATTTTGGTGTGGGAAATTCTATTTTTCAACAAATTGAAGTAAATTCCTCCCAGAAAATCTGAATTCAGGCTAGAGTCAACTTGTCATCTTCACATGCTTTTCTATGGGACCACACACAGCAGCTCTCCCATAGCAATTGCAAAAAACCCATATAACTCATAACTACTGCCTAAACTCCATTGCACAAGGTCAAGAATTTATGCAGAGAAACAGAATAAGAACCAGTATTTTCATCTTGACTGTGTGTATTTACTATTGCTTTCACCTTGTTCCCATGACTGGGAAAGGGTTGGAAGATGAACAGGATTTCACCCTCATGCGTGTCGCTTTTAGAAGCACTTGGTAGGACTCCACTGTTCCTGACTGCCTAGAGCTTCCCAGCAGCCCAAACCAGGGATATCAGCCCAAAGCAGGGATAGGAGGAACGGAAGCACAGGTAAATTTTTTCTCCTTTCTTTTTCTTTCTTTTCACCTTCTCCCTACCGTAACTTTTGGGAAATAAACATAGGGAGCAGTAACAGAGGCAGAGCATGTTTACTTTAACTTTCAAATTATCACATAACTTTATGAGCATAGTGCTTGCTCTTCCAATAATTGTATTTTACAACCGGCCTGCACAAGAAGCACGAGTGATTATTGATCGAGATATTTATAGTATAATTATGAGCATTTATTATTTGTAGCTAGATCACTTTTCCAGGAAGCCGGTTGCTGTGATTTTATTACAGTCCATTCCCTCAGGAGCCATAAACCTGGGATCAGGTATGTTCTCCACAGTCAGAAAGCTTTAGATGGTTGACATCTGTTGTACTGCACTGTGTAGCTCACATAGCCTGCACATTTCATTGTTATTTCCATGATAACCACTGTATGTTTTCCTGTATGGGCGTAACATTTTTTTGTGGTTGTTCTTTTTTGCATCTGAAAGATGCAATGTTTCCACAGCACATATGACTTTTTTTTCCCTCTTCCTTTTTTTTCCTTGCCAACACATTAGATTGCCTGTCCAAAAGTGGCCATGTAGCTCTGACAGATGTGCTCAGAGGCTGTGGTTGCACAGGATTTTGAACCCAAACTTACAAGGATAACACTCAGTCAGACACTCATCTGAATGTATCCAAATCAGATCCAAGAGTGCTGGGCAACTGTGGGGTGAGAAGTCAATCCTCCCAGTGTGTGGCATGTTAGCCTGGGACTCAGTTCCAGGCTCTAACAAAAAACTCCTGCCCAAGTTTGACCAAGCCACTTCCTATAAGTTTCTAGGCCCATCAAAGGGAGATGATGATGTCAGGACCTGGTCCAGCTGTTAGAACAAAAAGTTGCAGGCCTACAGGCAAGCAGAGGAGTCATTTAAGGACCGGTTTGGATGGATAGCATACCATGAAAGAACTAAACCAAACAGTTATTTGTAGTATCAGTCTCAGCCATGATAATCTCAGTTCAGATAAAAGATAGAAAAAGACTTGTCCACAAATCTTTAAATAGCATGCTTATTGCCTAGAGTCATGTAATGAAGACCAGGACTTTTTCTTACCCCCTTAAAGGCTGAAGACTTTCAATCCTATTCAGCTGGTTTTCAAATAACAGCCTTAACTTATCTTTGGTATTTATCTCAGGCCGCTTATCTTGCACATGACTCCTGCATGACAGAAAATTCTTGAAAGTCACCTTTCAGATAAGAAAGAGGAGCATGGAGGAATTTAGGGAAAGTATTTCCAAGGTATGTAGGTCTGAAGTGTCTGGCTGGCCCTTAATGACTTTCCCCAGGACTCTGGAGAAGCACGCAGCATCACAGTGCGGGTCAGTGGCCACGTCCCAGGCCAGAACTGGGACACCTTTCCTCTCTCTGCTGGTATAAAGCAGGAAGTAGGCTCTGATGGCCATGGGAGAGATGTGCATCTCCAGGCCGTGCTATTGAGCCCCCTTACTTCTTCCAAGTCAGATTCTTGCCCTCACTTTCACGCAATGTTGTCACAGCATATGAATGATTTGGGACACAAGCGGTCCGTGAAAACAACCCCCCAGGAAATGCAGGGGTGCGCCCATTGACACACGCCTCTGCTGGTCACCGGCAATTTGCGCCTTGTTCAAGTGGGAAAATAAAGGTCACGAGAAGTAATAGCAGCACTTCTCATTCAGAGACACCAGCATGCTTTTACAAGGGAGAACAGTGCTTTTATTTTCCATTTACAGAAGCAGGCATAAAAGCGTGAAAAGTTATTCCCAGTGTTTTAAAGCAGACCATGGGCAAAGGCAGCACTGGTACACTGACCCCGGACTCCCGGTGTCATGCACGGGACTAAACTGCTTTTCGGGACCGCCTCTCCTGTGGAATTACAGAATGTACTTGCACTGTCGCCTCTCTTTGCTAAGGGTGAGTGTGCACAAGATGCCTGAGCACCAGAAGCTCTTTGTTGCCAAAATAACCCTTCCTGGAGTCCTTCTTGACAGCTTCTTGGCAAGTTTGCCTCTGTCCTCTCCGCACTGTTAGAAAGACACCAGAACTGTTACAGCAGCCTGGGAAACGTATCGGAGGCATTGTCTCCTACCTGCTTTAATAGGATACGTGCAACAGCGGCTGCTGCTGTGGGGACCAGTTTTCCAATGTTCTCCTTTCCTGTTGCTTTCCTTCCCTGATGACAAGTGTAAGAGGCAGCAGGGTCTAGCACTCATCCAGGATCTTTGTTCCTGAATACCACAGAAAAAAAACTCCTGCATGAGAACATTCACACCCAGACATTGATTTTTCCCACCTCACCCTAAGCCCAGCATCAATAACCTCATCCCAGTACTCGTATCTCCTCAGATGCACTTTTCGCAGGGAGGTGTGGGAACACACTAAGCTACTGGGATCACTCCTCCGAGGCAGCGATTCGGTGAGTATTACCAATCGAAATATAAGGGCTTAGCAATGCCCTCAGGTTAAGCGCTGCAAGAGAAAGTTTGCCTGCAGCAACTGGCTGCCTCAGCAATCACCCATTCACTCCCGTCCCTGGGCGAGTGCCCAGGTCTGTCCTGGCTACCCAACAAGGCTGCAGGCCCAGCCTGCATGCTGGAGCCGCCCTTCCGAGCTTCCGTGCAAGAAGAGACACTGATGTGTGGTTCTTCTCTTCCCCAAAATGTGGGTCATCTGTCCCAGGGGAAGAGGGTGGGGAAGGAGCACCGGGTCACAGCTGCTCTTGTGCCAGCTCAAAAGGAACACGGGGTACACAGCATGCCGTCACTGCCTGCTGCAAACCTGACAAACTTTGGCATCAGTGTGAATATGAAGTAGTTGATTACTAGAGCAGGTAGCCCACGGTCTCCTGTGCAAGCCCACAAGGCCAGACCACTCCTGATCTGAAAGGGAAGGTCACATTAACCACAGCGCTGCTTTCCATCAGATAGAGGCATCTGAGAACATGAGCAGCCTAAACCTGCAATCTTTCAATGAATTTTTGTTGCTGCTAATCTGACACCAAAATTGGGAACCAATGGAAGATGATGTTGCATTCTAGCTTGTGTATTTTTCCAAGGATTCACACAGCTCTGTGCCAGCCACAATTACAAGTGGTTTTGATACAGTTGCTTATTGTATCTGTCTGAACTCAAAGAATCAGACTCAGCTCTCTCCAGGCAGGAAGAAGGTTGCTAATATAGCCATAAATTTTGTCTATTATTGCAAAGGACTGAAAATGGTGGATAGTTTTGTTTGTGGGTGGAGTGTTAAACCACTCCTAGACTTTGAAAGTATATCTGCATCATCCTGATGTCAACTCCTCAGCTGGGAGCTGAATGGTGTACAGAAAAATAAGAAAAATAAGAAAAACAAGAAAAATAAGAAAAATAAGAAAAATAGCCACAAGTATGTCTCCAGTAGCAGCAGTAGGATCACAAGGGAGATGGGAGTTGTCCTTCACTGCAGTTTATCTGATGCAGTAGCCTTACTTCCCAGATAGAGCTGTTAGCTGTCAAAGAACACCTCATTCACACCCCTTGGATGTGAGTATGAGATGAAAGAGAAATACCAGGAAATTCTGAGTAGCATGACTAGTATATTAATCTACCACATTAGCCATTTCCTTATTTTTAAGGTTTAAGTTTTTACGTGGCCAGTTGCTTGAACAGACACATCTGCAGTTTTTTTCAGATGCTTTAGTTTGCACTGATCTTTTCACCACAGCAACTTAATAATTCAAAATAATTTTGGTACCTCTCCATCCCACTGTCATTTGTAGACAGGCTCTTGGAACAACCTTCCCTGCAGCGCACACGTCATACTAATATACACTAATGTGGTTCTGTTCTGCCTGGTATAATTGTTAATTTTCCTTGGCTTGGTCCCCACCCTTCAAAAGTCAGACAGACAGAGACACACAGGGGTTTTTTTAATATGATTCCAGACAGTGATGCTGGTTGAATAAGCCATGCTCTAGAAAAAAAGGTATTTTGTACCTATGTCTTCATCGTTACTCATATAACTAATCCTCATCCTTTTGTTCCTATTCTCCATTATTTTAATGAGACTTCCTGATTGAGCAAGAGCTTCTCATAGGAATAAAGTATTGAAAAATAGGGATTTTCCTGTGACTGTTTTTGAGTCTCATGCCCACAAAGTTGTTGTAATCTCACCATCAAAACCTTCCTCTTCTGAAAAACCTGCTCAAGGGAAAGTGTTGCAACAGCATTGCAGCAATCACAAAAACACCTTAACTGCAGAATTTCTGAAAAACTACTCTTGTCCTCTAGGCTCCATTCAGATATTGTAGTTCACCTGAGAAGATATAACTTGAAGCAGGCTTTGGTCTATATGCAATTCACAGACATTGGAAATTAAGTACTGCAAAGGAATAATCCTTTTCTTCACAACCAACTGTTTGCCTCTCACTGAAACAGCACTTAGTGATCATGGGATAAGGATGGGTTTGTCTTCAGTAAGACTTGTTGGAAAAGCACAGCTACTGAATGGGCTTGTGCTCCCTCACTTGGTTCTCCTTCACCTTTTCAACTATCAGACATTGGTGTAAGAGGCTTCAAAGAGCACAGCTCCTTGAAGAACACAATTAGATGAGAGTAATTTAAGGATTTTTTTTTCTCTAAATGCCAACACCAGGTAATGTCTGTGATTGTGATAACTCATGCATGTAACTAATGAAACTTCAGTCCAGCAAAGAGACTTTTCTTTACATTCCCAGATGCTGAATTGCCAACAGCTCTGGCTTTTTTTAGGGGGAAGATCCAGCCAGACCACCTGAGCCTATCCCCTCCTTTCACCTATGAGCAAATTCATCTGACCACACCTAAAGCTGTGTTTCACATGTTGAGATACAAACCCTGATGCCAGCACACAGCCAGGGTGGAAATTGACAGAACCATGCCTAAATGGGTGCTGGGGTGGGCACTGGCAGTTCCTGCAGAGCAGCTCTCCCGTTGCCTGTCCTTGACACCCAGCATGTCCCCACAAGTCCAGCTCACTCCCACTGGGAGAAGCAAGTGTTTCCTGAACCGCCCTCTAGAATTCAGCTCCTCTAAACCAGGACTGCAACTCTCCCATATACACTAGAATTAGTTTATGGGTCACAACCAGCTCACAAAAGCTTCCATGAAAGCATATGAGAGGAAGCTACTGGAACTGAGACCTTTTCCTTTCTATCCATCAGATGTTTCAACACAGGAGGTGCTGTGAGGAGTCTAACAGCTGACTGTCAGGAGCCTAACAGCTCAAGAAGATGACATGCATTGCCTTAAATCAGAACACTTTGTTTTAAATAAGCTTCTTGCTTTTTTCTGAGTTTCAATTCTTTCTTTCCAGGTTCCAAGGTCTGCTTTGAAGCTCAACAGTCTTGAGTTTATTTTAGTTAAACCTTCACCCCGTCACACACACATTTTTTCTTTTGCATACCCCACTGAAATGCAAATTTCTGGTGGCAAAATATGAAATTGAGGCTTTGTACATATTTAAGGAGGGATGTTCGGGGTTTTTTTCCTCCACTGTTGCAAATTCATCTTGAAAGAAAATCTTTTCTTCTGAGGACTGCCCCCCCATCTTTACCAGCTACCTCCCTTCCCTGGTCAGGTGAGATAACTTGTCTTGCCAGGCAAACAAGAAAACAGACAAACCAGAATTTCAGAGCAAATCATTCTTGCATGCTGTCTTATGGTCAGACAAGCTCTTGTCGCTGTACAGGGTTAAGAGGTGACCCTTTCCATCTGACCCACAACTGCTCATCAGCTTCTCTCCATCTTCCTAAACACTGGTGGCTGGATCGTGGATGGTGGGGAGCCGGCCCTTCCCTGCTGTGGGACGTGGCTCATGGCTTTGGTTTCAGGAACGGGATCATGCAGGAGGTGCTGGCCAGTCCAGGGGTGGGCCAAGGCTGGTGGTGAGGGCACTGTGATGGAGGTGTGTGAAGGGACTGGTGGTGGCCACCTTGGTGCTGCCGTGCTGCTGAGGCACAGTGGGGGCGAGCGGCGGGCAGTGGGGGCTCTCCAAAGGCCATGGTGCTGGAGTGGGCACGTGGCACACTGCTGGCAAGGCAGGCACCCCGCCTGAGGGGCAGGCAGCTCTGGGGCTGATTGTATGTGTCCTGCAGCCCACTTATATGTGAGCCACCTGAAGCCCTGCATGTTTCCCAAACATAAATGTATGGCTCCAGTGCCCAGCAAAAGTTACCGTTGATTTCAATCATGTCTTGCAGAATGATATTCCCGAGGATGGGAACAGTTCAGGCAGATTTCTAAAGAGCAAACTCCTGTGTGTCAGCTTGTAAAGTGCAGGAGAAAAGCTCAGATCAGTTGGTGGCACAGGAGTGTAAAGAAATTGTCCCTTTGCCTAGAGAGGAATGCTGAAGGGGAAGCACAGGCTGTTGCAGGGGGCTGGTGGAGATTAGCCTGTTGGTAGGTAGGTTTGATCCTGGAATCACACGCATGGCATTTGGGAGGTCAAGGCAAATCAGCCTTTCCTGCTGCAAGATTTCCAGCCTGATGTTGGTTTTAAGTGTACATGTTACAGAAATGGGGGTGCAGTGGCTCATGTTGTGTAAGCTGCTTATGTTTGTCTTCATAATCTGTGGTGGTGATGCAAGGAGGAGAGGGAAGGGGCTGCCTCGTGGAGTCAACACATGCAGAACAGCTCACACTGGAATTGTAGTGGCAAAAAAACTGAAGGGAAGGGCTTAGAGGGCATGTTGCCTTTGGGGTTGTGTTGCCTTTGTCCTGTGAGAGAGGTCAAGGCTCTGAAGCAATGTTTTTCCTTCCTCCAAACCTCCACCACTAAGAAAAGGCATGAAATTAAAGGCAACAGAGGGGCTGACCTGTCTCTCTTGTGGCTGCCTCCACACCCGAGCAGTGCAGTGCTGCTGGTTGCTGTTCCTAAGAGCTGGCAGCAAACTTGTTTCCAGAGCAGTGCTCAGTATTGCTGCCCATGAGGTGGGCTTTCCTGTTCCTGGTTTTCAAGGACAAAACTCTGCTAACCATGGTGGAATGGGAGAAAAAAGGTGAACAAAAGCAGAGTGAGCAGCTCATGACAAAATTTATTTCAACTTACATAAGCAGCACCACTTCTCAGACAAACTGTCTTTTTAAGGCCACACCCCAGGAAAATTCTGAATCTGAAATCAGTCGCTCAAGCAACTATTTAAAGAAAAATATGATAAATTAATTATTTTCCCCCCATATTGAGATACATGTTACCCTACTTTTTAATTAACTTACAAAGATGCCTAGTTTCCTCAATTTGGGAGATGGTGAATAATGTGAAGTCAGTAGTTTTGTATTCCTGGAAGGCTGTGCCTTCCAGTATTTTTGTGGATGTCCTGGGGTTGTTCCTGTTTTGTCAGATATCTTTCTGCTTTGCCATTGTATCAGCATTTTCCAAAACTTCCCACACACCACATTTATTGCCATCCGTTATGAACAGATTTTTAATTTGGGATGGTAATGCACATCTCAGGTTATTTAAAGCATTTTTGCCCTGCCATCACTGTCTCTTTTTTCTCTTTCATAAAGCGTTGTCTTTACCTTAATGCTTTCTGTGAAAAAGTAATATTTTCCTGAATTTTCCCTGGGACAAACCACATTTTTTGGCATGTTGCTTTATTTGATAAACCCAAAATACAGAAGGAGAGAATAAAGTCCTGAAGTTCTGGTTATAGGTGACACACACAGCTGTTTATGGCAAAGTGCTATGGTAGTTCTGCAGCTGGATCATACAGTCTTTTTTGCATTTGTTTTAAAAGTCATGAGTCAGTTTTTGTGGCATGGCACTTGGTGTGGGTTGTGTGGCCCTGGATATGAGTGGCATTCCTCGGGGGTCGGCATTGGGACTGGCACTGTTTAACATCTCTGCCAGTGACACAGGCAGTGGGATTGAGTGCACCCCCAGCAAATCTGCTGCTGACACCGAGCTGTGTGGTGCAGTCAGCACACTGGAGGGAAGGGATGGCATCCAGAGGGACCTGGACAGGCTGGAGAGATGGGACTGTGCAAACCTCATGGAGTCCAACAAGGCCAAGTGCAAGGTCCTACATCTGGGTCAGGGCAATCCCAAGGACAAATACAGGCTGGGGGAGAACAGATTGAGAGCAGCCCTGAGGAGAAGGACTTGGGGCTGTTGGTTGCTCAGCATGACCCAGCAGTGTGTGCCTGCAGCCCAGAAAGCCAAAGGTGTCCTGGGCTGCATCCAAAGCAGCGTGGCCAGCAGGCTGGGAGAGGTGGTACTCCCCTCTGCTCTACCCTCATGGGAACCTGCTGGGAGTGCTGCATCCAGCTCTGGGTGCCCCAACATGAGAAGTACATGGACCTGCTGGAGCAAGGCCAGAGGAGGACTACAAAGATGACCAGAGACTGGAGCACATCTCCCATGAAGACAGGCTGAGAGAGTTGGGGCTGTTCAGCTGGCCTTAGGGCAGCCTTCCAGTACCTAAAGAGAGCCTGCAAGAGAGCTGGAGAGGGACCTTTTACAGGGGCATGTGGGGATAAGACATGAGGGAATGGCTTTACACTGTAAGAGGATGGTTTTAGATTGGATATATGGAAGAAATTCTTTACCATGAGGGTGGTGAGGCACTGTACAGGTTGCCCAGAGGAGTTGCGGATGCCCCATCCCGGGAAGTGTTCAAGGCCAGGCTGGATGGGACTTTGAAAAACCTGGGCTAGTAGAAGGTGGTTTTAGTGACAAGTAGAAGGTGATAATTAGTGGCATGCAGAGGATAAACTCTTACCTGTTGATATCCTGGATAGGTGCTGTGATCTGCCTAAATCTGTATCTATTATTATATAACATCATAGGCTATAATTGAGTTTCAGTAACTCCTTCCAATTATATCATGCTTGAATTTGTTCTGTTAGTCTCTTTCCTTAAACCAACCCAAACCCAAACAAATAAACAACAAAAACCAAAGCAAAAATCCAGTACTTACCACTAAATTCATGTGAAGGTGCTATGTATTAGTGTCCCAGTGTTCAAATAGGACTTGGAGGGCAGTGCTGGTTGGGAAGCTTACGTGAATGATCATGTGCAGTATCATACTGAGGCTGTTGCAGAGAGGGATTTTATTTCTCAAATGAAATCTTTAGGTATTTTGGGTTGACATCTGTTCCGTGTCACGAAGGTTGCTCTCAGTGAAGAAACTTGACAACCATGTTAGCAGCCAGGCATCTGTTGATGTGCATTCCAAAGCATTTTACCCCAGTTCTGTGGAGAAAGGTCCCAGAGAGTGGACTTAAACCTGAACACAAAGCTCTTAAAAGGACTAACTATTTGATTTTCTGCTACCTAGTTTCAGATGTCCCAGGATCCATGGCAAACACATGACTGGGAGGTGGAAGTGGTGAAGTGGATTGATATGGAAGAGAGCCATGGAGGTTGTCATGGTAATGTGTATGTTTTTTTCTCCCGTGCTAGCAACAAATATTCTATTTGAAGAATCCTTAATCCATAACATAGTTATGTGTATTGATGAGAAAAAAAATTGAGAACTTCAATGTTCAATGTCAGCTTCAATGACAGCAATTTCACATCAACACAACTATATTGAAACCAGTGAAAATACACAAATAGCACCCAGAATTAGTTTGTGGAAAATCTAGTGTGAGTAAAAGTATTGGTTTCTCTTCACTGAGAGAGGAAATTCAACTGGTATTTTCAGGTGACAACACCCCAGCCTTCAACATCACTAAAAGCAGTCAAGAGAATAGCAGTAGCAATCTTAATTTCTGCTGTGTCAGAGCATAAACTCACGAGACAAGATTTTTAGGAATGTTCTGTAAATGCAGCTTGGGTTGGGTTGTCTCACACTGCCTTTAAATCACTTAACACTTGGAGGCCAAAGTATGAGAGATCCAAAAGGAGACACCAGGGCAAAGCTCCTCTTGCAGCTGCAGGAGCTTTCCATTTTTGCCATTTTTAATGTGATGTTTTCTAGCTCCAGCTTTTGTCCTGCTACCCTGTCATTGCTATCTTTTTCTACAAAAATACAAGCACAGTCATGCATTCCTGGCACTTTTTGTGTCTAAAAGACAAGTGTAATGAATCACAATCAGCAAGATCTTACACACAGGAATACAACTGCTGGCTATACATACAGATATAGCTTTGTCAAAGATACTGATATTTACTACACAGAATAACAGAAAACTACTGGAAATGGAATAAAGATGATGCATTTCCCAGATCATACCTGTTCTTTAAATATCTGTTGGGACAAGGTTTGTAATTGCAAACAGGATCTTTTACAAGATCAATGTGCCTAGTTAGAAAAATCATATAGGTTTTCAGGCACAGGAGTCCATGTCTTAAAAACAGGGGCTTGGATATTTGTCTTACTTGGCCGACTAACTGAACTGGGAAAAGAAAAAATTAAAAAATTATTTACATGCAGAATTTGGTTTGCCAGTGTCCTTAGATTGTCCTGTGTATGGACACAGAGGGAGAGATGGAAAGCGGGGAAGATAAGTATTTTCAGGACTGAAAAAGCAGCAACTAAGCTTTGGCAATAACGTAGTGTTTCTGTTTTGTATTTTGATGTGGCATAAGACTTCTTCCCAAGTTTACTCACCTCCATGGCATACAGTGTTTGATGCAAACACAACGTCGGGTTCGGTAGATCTCAGCCCCATTTTAATTCCACAGTAACAGCCACTAGAGGGAGGCCATCCAACATCAGAGCAGATTTTCCCTTCAAACTCCTCGTAAAGTACACAAAATCTCAACCAACCAAGCATGCTGCAGAGGAAAAAAAACCAAAACAAACTAAAAAACTGGGGCTTGAGAATATTTTAGTGTGGCAAAGAGAAGACAAAAGTCACGGGTTTCAGTCATCATGTCCTAAACAGCAAAGCAAGGAAGCAAACCTAAAATGCAACCTATTGTGGTTGCATTCACATGGCATGTTAGCAGCACTGTTGAGTGACCCAGTCAGCTGCACACAACCAGTAACAATCGGGATGCCTGAAACTGGGGAGGCTCTGTGCTGCTCTCCTGCCTTTCTTCTGATCAAGCAGTGATGGCTCAAAGAATACCTCTTGAATAACAGCGATTTACCACCAACTTTATGAAAACATTGCTAATTTCAGGGTCTTTTAACAAACTGGGTTGCAAACTGCAGCAGTTCTGTAACAGGAACAGAACTCCTTCAGATGTCCTGGAGCGTGGCTGGTAACCCACAGGGAAGGTTCTGAACAGACAGGATCTGCCTCAGTCAGCTTATTCTGCTTTTATAGCTGCCAACCCCTAATGATGCGGATTCCGGCAGAGAGGCACCGAAAGTTTACCTCCAGAGAAGAAATTCTGTTCAGTCTTTTGAAGAGGGGAGAAGAGGGCTTTGATATCTTTCTGTCATGGAAGAAGCTGAAGAGAGAAGTATTTCAGAGTGAGTAATTATTTTAAATAGGGAGTTTTAGGAAGGTCTAGAGACTAAAGAACTTAAGAGAGGTCTGGGACCAGCCCATCCCCTCCTTGGTCTAACAAGCTGAATATCTCCCAAATAACAACTGAAAAATCCCAAATAAAATGCAGCCATGCTCACTATTTTGTGTATTTAAAGTAACTCAGAGTGCAAACAACATCACATTTCATTGTTCAGACTCCAGAGGTGAATAGCAAAATATCACTCAGCAGCAGAAGCAATGAGCTTGGCAGTTTGAAACTTACGAATATGACATGTTTCACTCTGAACCTGAAGAAATACAGATATTTTTATGGATATACAGATATATTACGGGTTGTATTACCTGTTCAAGTAAGAATCCAGAAAAACATCACAGAATTCTGTTCAAATGTTATTTAAGGGGTTTTTTTTTAAGTTTTGTTTTCTTTTGTTTTCATGAATGCTACTCCAGGTTATGCTTTTCTGTAAGTAAATTAATCTGTTTTCACTGTGTGACTGATTTTTGGGTCCAACACCTCATTAGTCTCTTTTTTTTTTTTTTTTGTAGAAAGAACAATCCAATTAATCACTGTAGAAGAGACAAAACAATGATATCTGGCAGCCAAACTGAAGAAGTGCTTTGAAACCAGTGAGGCCTTACCATACTGGTGTTACTTTGAAATAGCAGTAAAAGACAGGGGAAGACGAAAAACTGGAGGGGGTGGCTGGCAGGAAGGATGCTAAGGAAGGTTAGACACCCCTGCACAACAGTAACAGCAGTGATTCAGTTCAGCAGCTGTGGTGCACCTCCACAGAGAGAGCTTGGGATCCTGTATGGCAAAAAAAAAAAAAAAAATAATTATTTCTGAATTCAGAATTCTGAATGAATTCTGAATTGAGAAGAGAATATTTCTGAATCAATATAAACACAGAAGAAAAGTTTTCTGTTGTGTTCAGTAACTCACCAAAACCCTGACCAAGATGGGGCAGGCAAAGGACATGCTGCTCTCTCTAATGGGATTTCCAAGCAAGTCAGACTTTCCACTGCAGTCAATTTGACTTGCTTAGACAACCCACTGGATGCCTTTCTGCTTATTTGCTCCTAAAGACTTCTACACACCTTGTCTAAAGAGCTGAAATCTCACTGTAGGATGTAAGTGGAACTGCAGCCTTTTGACTCCAAGGACATTAAACTGAGAACAGGAACAGGCTGTCCAGGGAGGCTGGGAAGTCTCCACCCTTGGAGGGGCTCAAAAACCCAGTGGAAAAAGGTCTGAAGCTATGACAAGTACATCTCTACAGGCTGCCATCACTTTGGGATTAGGATTCATGTTTATGAATGGAAACCATCAGTTCCCATTCCTCAGCCTTTGTGCACTCCTAGCATCAAGGGTGTTTTCATGCACTGTGTGATGCTGTACCAGCAGCTCCATGACTGTGCAAACATCTGTGCCTGGTGTAGATACTGCAATGCTTTTCCTTAATTCCCTAGTAGCTGAGATAGTCAATATATCAAAAATGGAAGACAGAAGCAGCATGTGTTCCTCCTCTGTCATTCTGTGAGTGAGGTAGGGAGAAGACATTTGGAGGAGCTAGCACTGCAGCTCCTGCCACTGGTGGGAGGAGACATCACCCCTGCTTGCAAGGGCTTCTTTTATCTTGAACTCATCATCAGGGTTTGTTCAACTGTCCATTACTGCAAGACATGGAGTACTCTGCTGGGCAGCTCTGCAGCACCATAGCTGCAATGGGATGCATGAGATGACAGGGCCAATGCTTGCTAAACCTCAAATTAAGTGGAGCTTTCTCTTACAGGGGCTCCTGTCTGTGAGATGTGGGAGCTGAGGGTTTCTTCACAAGCTTTCACCTTCCTCAGACACACTATTTCTCCAGGTGCAGTAAGCACTGTCAGGTGCTTGTTTTCCACCCCACAGCACAGCACTGTGAGGTTAATAGGAGACCTGAGACCTGAGTCCTGAGTCAGCTCATGGGGCCTGATCCAAGCCAGCAGAATAACTTGCAGGTTTCATGCAATTTGCCTTTTAGCTGAACACACCCAAATGCTACCAAAAATCCCCACCCCTGGGAAGGCGTATGTTCTGTGTGTGCTTCTGGCATCAGAGGCATGCACAGCAGCCAAAAATGTCTGGTGTCACACGCCAGATTGCAGGGTTTGTGACAGAGCCCTCGGGAGCACAGCTGTGAGAGGGGGTCCAAGGGAAGCAGGATGCAGCACTGTGCCTCCTCCTGTTCCCTGGAGGGCTTGAGCCTGCCACTGCAAACCAGGCACCTGCACAAATCCTGCTCTAGCACTCTGGTCTGGAGGCCTGAAACAAATTCCCTGGCAGCAGGTCCACTAGCAGGATTTGTTAAAGAGAAGGGAGGACAAGTCTTAGGCCAAGCTTGTGGCTTGATGTCTGGCAGCAGTGCCAGCCTAAACAAGCAGGCTCACAGCCCTCCCATTCCCACTCCTGCTAGAATTGTCTGTGTCTGAGCTGTATCAATTCCTCTGCCAAGAGGCCAAGTAGTACTTGTGCCAGCCCAAAAGAAGATATAGCAGAGATAATCCCAGGACTAGGAGGCAGGCAGCTGCTCATTTTTTTTTCAAAAAAAAAAATGAAAAGGAAAAAGAAAAAATAGAAGTTTACCAAGGTATCCTTTCAACCTCCCTTTAGGAATGAAAGCAACGTGTATGTAGAATCATAGTATTATAGAATGGTTTAGGCTGGAAGGGACCTTAAAGATCATCTCGTTCCAACATCCCTGCCATGGGCAGGAATGTCATTCACTAGATNCCAGCCCAAAAGAAGATATAGCAGAGATAATCCCAGGACTAGGAGGCAGGCAGCTGCTCAAGTTGAGTCTAAAGACACAAAAAAAAAAAAAAAAAAAAGGAAAAACAAAAAATAGAAGTTTACCAAGGTATCCTTTCAACCTCCCTTTAGGAATGAAAGCAACGTGTATGTAGAATCATAGTATTATAGAATGGTTTAGGCTGGAAGGGACCTTAAAGATCATCTCGTTCCAACATCCCTGCCATGGGCAGGAATGTCATTCACTAGATCAGGCCTCCATCCAGCCTGACTTGGAACACTTCCAGGGACACCACAGATGCAGAACAGAGAAAAATCCAAGCACACTTTAGTGAGCTTGTAGTCTGGTTTGGTTTGCTCTCTTGAAATATCCCATTCCTCTGTTGGCTGTATCAATTCCTCTGCCTTATCCTTCAAACCTTGTCTTACTTAATTTGTGAGCACACAGCTACCACAAACCCATCATTTTGAAACCCACAAATGCAAGGCTGAAGATTTGGCACCCATGAATAAATCATAGCACAGCCACAAGAGGCATAAAACTGAAGCAGCCAGTAGGATTGTCTGCTCACTGGCTTCTGAGTCAGTTGCTGACTTCTAATTCAGTTAAAGCATCAAAGATTCTGACTTCTGTGAGCTGTGAGGTCAGCAGTGACATCAGCAGCACCAAACGATGAATTGAGGTGCTGCAAACATAATGAAGGATGGTCTCAAAATCAACCCATTAGGACACACTGATGCAGAGGCCACGATAATGAGTTACATTGTGATGTGCAGGAATAGATCAACACCCTCAGCTTTCACCAGGAACCAGCCTGTGATCACACAAACATGTAATGAGCAGCTTGACATAATGCTTAAAAAAAGTTTTACTGGCATTACTCCACAGCAGAGGGGCACTTTTGATGACCCTCTGCAAATCATTCTCAATGGATTTAAACAAAGACCAGTTTTCACTGCTCCAGATTCACAGTGCCACCCTTTAGCTATGGCTTTGCTTTCCATCTCTGTCCTCTCCCCACGCTAGGAATCCAGGGAAGATTCAGACCTTTGGTAACAGAGGGTCATCCAAGAAAAGGTCTTTGCCTAGCGAATCCTGCTGTCTCATGGCTGGTGACTGCCAGCATGGTTCTGGTTTGCTGTGTGGGCATGAAGGCTCACTCGTAAGAATGATAAACAATTGGCTGGGGTGTGAATGTCATTTTTGTGAGGGGCACCTGAAGAGGCTGGAAACAGGCATTAGAAATAGGCCTAGAAATAAGCATTCAAGGCAAAACAATGGCATTAAGTGGGTAACACCAAACCTTTCTATCTGATTTGATTACGTACTTAAACTAAAGTGGAGAGAGCAGCACCTCTCAATTAGCATGAGAAGTGAGAGATACAACTAGCAAATAGACAGTGGGTCAAGTACTAATTATAGAAAAGTTATGTAACCAATGAATGCTTCTGCCTTAGTTTGTAAAAATGTATAAATAGTGCAATTAGTTTTAAAACATATACATAGTGTAAAGTATTGATGGTAAGTGAGTGGACCAAACCCTCTACTTCGTGCAAACTAGAAGGAAAAATGGAAATACCTTCCTCAGTGAGTGAATTGGCGCTGGGCACCACTTAGCAAGCCTGCCTTCGGGACAAAGGACTGCATCCAGTGCAGTGCTGGGCAGGCTGCTCCACTTGGTGCTGGGGATTGTGCCCTGTACCACACCACCACCATCGCTCTGCCTGTGCGTGGCGTCCTCAGCAGAGCTGCTGAGGAATCCAGATGCCTTCTTTTGACATCTGGATTGGGCTTCCAGGGCAAGGTTGGCTTCTGAGAGGAGACACCAGGACCCACCCTCATGCTGGGCAGAGTCAGCCAGTTCCAGGACAGGCCTGCTGCTGGCCAAGGCTGAACTCATGATGGCACCTCTGTGATAATGTATGTAAGGGGAAAGAACTTATGGCACAACAGCATCAGCAGCTGGAGAGAGGAATGAGAACCTTTTGGGAAGAACAGCCCTGCAGACAGCAAGGTCAGTGAAGAAGGAGGACAGGAGGTGTTCCAGGTGCAAGAGTGGAGATTCCCCTGCAGCCCGTGATGCAGCCCACGGTGGGGCTGGCTAACCCCCTCCAGCCCACGGAGCAGAGATCCTCCTGCGGCCCATACAGAACCCCACACTGGAGCAGGTGGACGTGCCCCGGAGGAAGCTGAAGCGGCAGCCCAGGGAGAGAGGAGCCCACCCTGGAGCAAGTGACTTGTGACCGCGCGGAAGATCCACGCTGGAGCAGCCTGTTCCTGAAGGACTGCACCCATGGAAGGACCTACGCTGTGGCAGTTTGTGCAGGACCGTCTCCCGTGGGAGGGACTCCACGCTAGGGCACGGCAAGAGTGCGAGGAGGGAGCGGCAGCGCAGAACAGGCGCTATGGACCGACCGCAACCTCCACTTCCCAGCCCCTGGCAGTGCGCGGTGATGCCGAGCCCGGGCAGAAAAGGGGAGGCGGGTGTTTTCTGCTCCATTTCTGACTTTCCAGCTGTGTTATTGGTGGGCAATCAATCAAGAAAATCCTCCCGGAGCCGAGGCAACACCGCCGCCGCGCTGCCGCCGGTGCGGCCCTCCCCGGGTGCCGTCACGGGCGGCGGGCGGGACCTCCGGGAGGCGGCACCGGGGCGGCCGGGCGGGGAGGGACGGAGGGANTTAAAGCATCAAAGATTCTGACTTCTGTGAGCTGTGAGGTCAGCAGTGACATCAGCAGCACCAAACGATGAATTGAGGTGCTGCAAACATAATGAAGGATGGTCTCAAAATCAACCCATTAGGACACACTGATGCAGAGGCCACGATAATGAGTTACATTGTGATGTGCAGGAATAGACCAACACCCTCAGCTTTCACCAGGAACCAGCCTGTGATCACACAAACATGTAATGAGCAGCTTGACATAATGCTTAAAAAAAGTTTTACTGGCATTACTCCACAGCAGAGGGGCACTTTTGATGACCCTCTGCAAATCATTCTCAATGGATTTAAACAAAGACCAGTTTTCACTGCTCCAGATTCACAGTGCCACCCTTTAGCTATGGCTTTGCTTTCCATCTCTGTCCTCTCCCCACGCTAGGAATCCAGGGAAGATTCAGACCTTTGGTAACAGAGGGTCATCCAAGAAAAGGTCTTTGCCTAGCGAATCCTGCTGTCTCATGGCTGGTGACTGCCAGCATGGTTCTGGTTTGCTGTGTGGGCATGAAGGCTCACTCGTAAGAATGATAAACAATTGGCTGGGGTGTGAATGTCATTTTTGTGAGGGGCACCTGAAGAGGCTGGAAACAGGCATTAGAAATAGGCCTAGAAATAAGCATTCAAGGCAAAACAATGGCATTAAGTGGGTAACACCAAACCTTTCTATCTGATTTGATTACGTACTTAAACTAAAGTGGAGAGAGCAGCACCTCTCAATTAGCATGAGAAGTGAGAGATACAACTAGCAAATAGACAGTGGGTCAAGTACTAATTATAGAAAAGTTATGTAACCAATGAATGCTTCTGCCTTAGTTTGTAAAAATGTATAAATAGTGCAATTAGTTTTAAAACATATACATAGTGTAAAGTATTGATGGTAAGTGAGTGGACCAAACCCTCTACTTCGTGCAAACTAGAAGGAAAAATGGAAATACCTTCCTCAGTGAGTGAATTGGCACTGGGCACCACTTAGCAAGCCTGCCTTCGGGACAAAGGACTGCATCCAGTGCAGTGCTGGGCAGGCTGCTCCACTTGGTGCTGGGGATTGTGCCCTGTACCACACCACCACCATCGCTCTGCCTGTGCGTGGCGTCCTCAGCAGAGCTGCTGAGGAATCCAGATGCCTTCTTTTGACATCTGGATTGGGCTTCCAGGGCAAGGTTGGCTTCTGAGAGGAGACACCAGGACCCACCCTCATGCTGGGCAGAGTCAGCCAGTTCCAGGACAGGCCTGCTGCTGGCCAAGGCTGAACTCATGATGGCACCTCTGTGATAATGTATGTAAGGGGAAAGAACTTATGGCACAACAGCATCAGCAGCTGGAGAGAGGAATGAGAACCTTTTGGGAAGAACAGCCCTGCAGACAGCAAGGTCAGTGAAGAAGGAGGACAGGAGGTGTTCCAGGTGCAAGAGTGGAGATTCCCCTGCAGCCCGTGATGCAGCCCACGGTGGGGCTGGCTAACCCCCTCCAGCCCACGGAGCAGAGATCCTCCTGCGGCCCATACAGAACCCCACACTGGAGCAGGTGGACGTGCCCCGGAGGAAGCTGAAGCGGCAGCCCAGGGAGAGAGGAGCCCACCCTGGAGCAAGTGACTTGTGACCGCGCGGAAGATCCACGCTGGAGCAGCCTGTTCCTGAAGGACTGCACCCATGGAAGGACCTACGCTGTGGCAGTTTGTGCAGGACCGTCTCCCGTGGGAGGGACTCCACGCTAGGGCACGGCAAGAGTGCGAGGAGGGAGCGGCAGCGCAGAACAGGCGCTATGGACCGACCGCAACCTCCACTTCCCAGCCCCTGGCAGTGCGCGGTGATGCCGAGCCCGGGCAGAAAAGGGGAGGCGGGTGTTTTCTGCTCCATTTCTGACTTTCCAGCTGTGTTATTGGTGGGCAATCAATCAAGAAAATCCTCCCGGAGCCGAGGCAACACCGCCGCCGCGCTGCCGCCGGTGCGGCCCTCCCCGGGTGCCGTCACGGGCGGCGGGCGGGACCTCCGGGAGGCGGCACCGGGGCGGCCGGGCGGGGAGGGACGGAGGGAGGGCGGCCCAAGGTCGGCGCTGCGCTGCGCTGCGCTGCCGTGCGCGGGTCTCCGCGGCTGCCCGCAGATGGAGTACGACTGGCTGGGCTTCGGCTACGCGGCGCTGGTGGCGGCGGGCGGTGTCGCGGGCTACGCCAAGGCAGGTGGGTGCTGGTGGCCGTGGCTGTCCCTGTCCCCGTCGTGCCCGCAGGCAGCCCCCGCTCAGCTCCCCTCCGCTCCGCCCCGCTCCGGGGCCGCTGCCGGCAGTGACACCGCAAGTCCCGCTAAGTCCTTGTTGCCACCGAACAAGTGCAACGAAACGGTGCTCGCGGACGTCTGCAAAGTATCTTAAAAAACTCTCCAAACCCCTCAGCCTAACCCCTACTGCTTTGGTTTGGGTGGTTTTGTGGATTTACTAGTACGGGAAAGTCGCCAAGTGCTTTCGTTTGGTGTGCAGGCTGAGTCTGTGTGTGTTCTTCCGCTGACTGCTTTGTTTTTTATTCAAGGTAGCGTCCCTTCTCTAGCTGCCGGTCTTCTCTTTGGCGGCTTAGCGGGACTAGGCGCGTACCAGCAGTCCAAAGATCCAAAGAATGTGTGGCTTTCCCTCGGTAAGTTTGCTCGGCAGCCGAGTACCGAGCGGTACTGGTAGCAGTGGGAACAGTAACCTTTTTTTTCTAGCATGTTTCAGCTGCCCTGTGCCCTTTTACTATACAGATGTTGCAAGTGGTGGCAGGACCTCCTGCCCACAGCCAGGAGGTGTTTGTGTAAGAGCACGATACCTTGGGTCGAAGACCTGGAAAGTCCTGTTTGAATCCAGAGTTGGTGAGAAACACCTGTCTCCCCTGCCAGATTAGATAACGTGTTACACCAACACATTAGGTGCAGGAAACATACGTGGAAAATTTTTGGTTGTGAAGCAGCGGTTTTGGCCTGTGGTGGTGGAATAAGCACTATTTTTGCAATAGTGACAGCAGTGTGACAGGTGGTTCCTTATGGAACCCTGGTTTGCAGAAGCATCTCAGAGGAGCAGTACATGTTCCAATGCATCATACACTCTGGAAGAAACAGTGTGTAAAAGAAAAGAGGCAGTGATCTATTCTGCTTGCTTACAAGAAGCTGTGGGTGTTAAACTTGCAGTTAATTCTTCAGGAGAAGGAGAAGGATGAAATCACCGTGGAAAGTATTATGAAGAACTCAGGTGAACCTCAGGGAGTTCCTTTGCTGCAGGAGTGTAATATCTGATTAAACCACTATCAGGAACTGATTGTGCATTTAGGCACTAGGGTATCCCAGACGACTTCTTTGGGATCCTGCTAGTTCTGTAACTACTCCATAGTGCTACTAGTGCTATGATACTACAGCTTTACAGTGATTTAAGACTATTTTAAGCCAATAGGACTAATGTGCTGAAAGGCTCTATGAAGCCACTGTAGAGGACCAACCTCATCAGTAAGGAATGAAACATAAAATGCAGCTCAGTGTAAAGCACAATTTCCATTTGTGAACTGTCCCTCCACTCTGGCATGCTACGTGAGTGGCTGTGCCTCTCTGGCATGGGTTTTTAGGCAATGTCATGGAAGGGGGATGAGCAGCTTTTGTATATCCTGATGTGGTGCCTGGAGTGCTTTCAAATGGACCTCTTGAAAGCAGTGATGTGTCACAGTCTAGTACAGCTCTTCATCCATCCATCCATCCATCCATCCATCCATCCATCCATCCATCCATCCATCCATCCATCCATCCATCCATCCATCCATCCATCCATCCATCCATCCATCCATTCCTCCTCAGCCCTCCTTGCAAGGTGCAGCTGTGGCTCCTGCAGAGCTGTAAGTTGGTCCCAGTACATCAGGCGTAGAAATGCAGAAATAGAACCTTGACAGGGTATCTCTAGAATACTTTTTACCCTGTCTGATCCAAACTTGAGGCTTTGGGAAAAGGTATACAGCACTTTCACCTGCCTTTCTTCTTCAAAGAAACAGTGGCCCTGTAAATTGCATGTGAATGTTGATGGGATTCCTTTTCTACATTTAGAGATAAAAGAACATGGAGTAATGTCTAAGATGTTAATTGCTCTTTCAGTTTGATCCTTTGGATTGCTTTCTGTTTGTTTTCTAATCATATTTTCAAGTCGGGTTGTTTTCTTTCCAGTTGTAGTATTTAGTGCCACTTTCCAGTTCAGAACGTTGCAGAGAAATGGGAAGTGTAAATAACATTTACCTCCCACATAGTGAATACTCACCATCCCAGCTTTCTGGCAGTTTTGAGCCTGCCTACGTTTGAGGGAATAATCATTCTTTTGCAAATAAGGTTGAGGGAGAGCTAGTGACCTGTTTAGAGGAAAAAGTTGTGGGTGATCAGACGGTGGTCTCAACCCTGGTGAGATCTCATTGCTTCTGCTGAGCAGTGGAGCGTGCTTACCAAAGCTGCTGAGAAGCTTGTAGTGACAGCTTTGATGCTGAAGAAAATCAAATTGTTTGCTCACAGAGGGAGGCATTCCTGTCTGTATGTGTAGGTCTGTTTGGTTGGTGCTGCTCAGTGTCCAAGTGCAGCAATGCTGCACTGGCATTTCTGTCAAATGGTTCTGACTGGGCTTCTTTTCAACAGTGGCGTCTGGCACCTTGTCTACTGTTATGGGAATGAGATTTTACAACTCCAAAAAGGCAATGCCCGGGATAATTGCCGGTGCCAGGTAACCACCTGTCCTTTGCTCTTGTCTGTGTTATTGAACAAACATTTTATTTAGCTTATTTGTGGATTATGTTGTTTTAAAAATGTTACATTATAAGTTCTCTGAAAAACTAAATCTTGTGGTGGTGTTCAGCAAAATGAAATGGTGTCAATGTTTTCTTCCTTCTCGTTCTTTATGGGATTTTTGCATCCACCTCCCTCTTTTTATAACAACTATTCTGTTCACAGTTTACTGATGGTTGGACGGCTTGGATTGCAGATGATGGAAAAAACCTATTAAGCCATAAATCTGCATCAAGTGACTTGAAGACACATGACTGAGAAGCCCAAAAATGCAACTGCCTAAATGTGCTGCACACAAGTGGAAAAGGCACTGCTACCCGTGCGTTGTATTTTTCATATCCTAATGCACTTGGGTTGTGTTTTTAAAGGACCGACATAGAGAGCCCTTGTCATGGTATTTGTCTTAACATTTTCTGCACTGAAAGCAAGCAAGAAAATACGAGTATAGCATTAGTTTAGCTTCTGGTCCTGCAACTTAGTGTTGGCAAAGACCTCCTGGGCCTTGCATTCAGACAGTTGCAGGATTGAAGCTTAAATGCAGCATAACTGACTTGTCCTTCTAAAATCAGGTATACCTCTAAAACCAGGGGAGAGGAGCTGCTGATTTGTCTTTAGTAATTAATACAATAAACGTGCTTATGGTGTTCCATCTTCCTTTCCATGCCAGGTTATCCGTTCACAGTCAGTCAGGGAGTTTGTTCCNGTGCTTATGGTGTTCCATCTTCCTTTCCATGCCAGGTTATCTGTTCACAGTGTCTGTCAGTCAGGGAGTTTGTTCTCCCAGCACTGCATGGTAGAACCTGGTCCCACAAACACAATCATGGAGCTGGCTGTCGAGGCTCTGCTGTAATGCAATTAATGCATACCCATGCCTTGCAATCACTTGTAAGCTCAGCTGTATGTCATTCATTTCACTTTTACAGATTACTACTCATAAATCAAAAATATGCTTTATTAGATAATGCTGAATTGTAGGCACAGCTTTATTAAAATGTTATTTTAAATAAACTAAGAAATTATTATTGCAAACTTTTGTGTTCTACACTGCTTATTTAGTCTTTAATTGTTCATCTGGATTGATACAGTTTGGTGTCTTTCCTGCGGGGTGTCGGGATATATTTGTGAGCATGAATTGTATAAATAATCTATTCTATCTGTGAATCTAGTAACTTGTAAATATAAAAATCTGAAGCGGGAGCGAGGTGGAGATTACAAAAGCATACAGACCACATATTCAGACAAGTATTATATTAAAGTTTTTTAGTTTGGCTTTTGTTTGTTTTTTTTTTTTTGTTTGGTTGGGGTTTTTTTGGGTTGTTGTTTTTTTTTTCTGAGGGGATAATCTATTTTAGATTTAGAAAATACTGTATGAAAGTTTATTTAAAGACCGAAGGGCTTATTTGATCAGCCTTTGTCCTCAGTTGATTCCCTTAATGCCTGAAATCATTCTAAACATAAACCTTCCATAGAGAAATATCCTGGAAGATACACATGGATGGTAATGTATCCCTTTTCTGGTCACATTTAACTTATGTCCCTTTTTGCACAGATCCTGAGCTTCGATTTCTTCAACCTTTTTTCTTTGGTGCCTGGTGCTGAGAGTGATGGAAGCAAGAGGGCTGATCCATTAGATTGGTGAGACTCTGGAGTTGCTCAGAATACTCTGAGTACCAGGGTAGGACTTTAGCAGGAGGGTCACATCCTGTGCTTTTCCTTCCCTCCTCCCTTGTCGCAGCAGAACAGGCAGGGCAGTGACCTTGTGCTGCGTGAGCAGGAGCCACAGAGCTGGGCCAGTGGCCACAGCCAGGCTCTGCCAGCAGGGCAGTGGTTTGCCAGGCAAGTCACAGGGGTGAGGCAGGGCTGAGGTCAAGCCAGGATGCCAGGTCAGTCAGACTGGGTTCCAGATCTGAAGGGACGTGGCCAGGAATGGGCCCAGCAAAAGTCTCAGCAGCCTGGTCCCAGGCCAGACAGCTTCAGTCAGAGCTGGCTTGAACACAGACAGATCTGGATGGGGAACTGTGCCCAGAGCATCTTCTTAGAGCCCTTAATAATCACCCTGCAGAGTTCAGCTTCAGGTGTTTGCCTGTATTTACATTTCTCTCCTACCTCCCTGCAGAGAAATAAGGGGTGTGCAGGACAGCAGATGGTTTGTTAATATGTCATCCTTTTAAGTACCTAATTCCAGCCCAGGACCCAGCATTGGTGGGCAGGTGTCTCCACATCTTTGGTCTAATTTGAAAAAGTCAGTAAGCCAGACATTAGCATTTAAGACACTTCTCTTTAAACTGCTTTATGGGTTTTTTTTTTGCCTCTTCATATTACTGTTGAAGCAGTTTTCTTCTGTAGGAGTAGGATGCAAACGTAAATGCATCTCCTGCAATAAACTGAGAAGAACCACAACCCAGCAGTTTTGTAATTGTATAATGCTGGTCTCAAATCAGGTAACTTGTGAATTTGAATTGCAGTTTTCTTTAACAGAATAAAGACAATAGAAAGCAGAAAACTGGACTGGTAAGCTTTTAAACTTTTAGATCAAAGTGTGAACCCTTGCTGCTGTTTCCTGAGCTTTGGAAAGCAACAGGTTGAATTGAGAACTGTTGGTAGAAGTCATTTAGAACTTGTGGTAAAACAATCATGCTCAGGATAAACAGCAGTAATACAGGCAAAGGGACAAGAGAAAAATCTTAGCCTTACATACTTTTTACCCCTTTGAAATTTTATTAGCATATAATAATTTTTTAAGCATTTCTGCACTAGCAGTGCAATGTGTAGCAATGAATCAGAGTTAAATGACTGTTAAAGCCCTGTTAGCCTTTTCTTGCTGTTTGCAACAAGAATTATTCACCACTTGTCATGCTTTGCTTGAGGACAAGTAAAGACTGATCTGGTTATATCAAAGCCCTTTCAAGGTTCAATAGCATGCAACAAGGACAGCATGTTTCTTCTACCCATATTCAGGACCATAAACAGTACCTGTTTATTTTCCTGCTCTAAGGTGACTCACAGACACGTGAGCTATCGGCACATTATTAGTTAATGCCTTGACCAGGCTATGATTTTAACTGTCACTGGCGTCTTGTACTAGAGACAAATGATTAATCTTGGTTTTTAATTACAAAATCATAGCTTTTATGCCTGTTACAAACTGTCTGAGGGTGTCCTTCATTGCCATAGCAAGTTACAGATATGTTCTACAGTTAAATTGAGATGCATTTAAGTAGCATAGAAACATCTCTTAGTACTAAGGGAATGACAAATACTTAATCCTAGACCAATGGCAATTGAATTAAACTCTCTAGTGTATTACTAACCAGACAGCCCTATTGTTGCACAGCTCTTTCAGTATTAAAAAAAAGTGGCGTTTTTTTCAGGTGCAATTTTCCTAACAAAATATTTGACTTTTTGGTACAACTATTTTAGATTAAATTGTTTTCCAGGAAGCTAACGTAACCCATATATTATGACACACTGGGTCAACAACAGGAGTTTAAATGTCAATATCCATTTATAAAAGCCATACAAATAATTTTTTTTTTTTTACAATGCTTGAAGTCATCATTAACAACTTCACATCTTTAAAGAGCATACTCAGTTTGTACTTGAAAATGGCAAGTTTGATATTACTATAAAGTCTAAAGCATTTATTCTAAATGCAGCTGTTAACAGAAGTAGCCCAGCTAAACATCCTAATAAACAATTTACTGTACATTGCAAAGTCCTTTGGGCAATATTATTACAAAAGTTAGCATAAAAGCTGGGGAAAGTACTGAATGAGCATATAAACAGTGACATACTGAATTATTAAAGCTTTGTCTCTGTTTTCAGGTACCTAAGTTGGACTTCAAGATGTAAAACAGAAAGCAATGTCTTTGAAGAACAGACCAATATTCTTCCTCACATAGCCTATTCAAACTCCGTAGTTTAGTCTGATCACCCAATAAAGACATGTAGGAACAAGAGTTTAGTGATAATGTAGGCATTTTTGGTTAATTCACCCTTAAAATGACTGACAGACTGCAGTGATTTAGGCTCTTTAAAAGGTTACTGTGATATTCCCTTGACAGGACAGAGATAAATCTCTACGGATCTTTGACCAAAAATGGCAGTAAGTTAATTAAAACAGCAGAATCTGATTGTTAGACTTCACTTCACAGCTTAGTAAGTAGTATTCAGTACTTGTTTAGCTATTTTCCAATATTGCTATATCATTCAACAGCCCTCCATCAGCCAGATTTCTAGACCTTCCTTGTGTAGTATCTATCAGTGGATTGCCTATGTCCCACTACAGGGGTTTCAGTTCTCATTGCTACGTGAATATTTGCACCTTACAGACCCTGAGTAACTGTTAGTTACAAGTGAGTTCTGAAATCCTTGCAGGAGACTGATGTTCTTCACAAAGCCAGACCTGTGCTTTCACTCTCATCTTCCTGCTAAGGAACCAGCCTAACACCTGGAAGCCTGGTGCTGTTCTGCTTCCGCCCTTCTTCGTGCTGCCTGTGTGCTTCAAGCACAGCCCAGCAGCAGATGTTGCACTGGATGAGCAACCCTAGCCCTAGTTGTTCCAAAGAGTACAAGAACAGGAGATCTATCTATAGAAAACACTGGGTGAAATCTACTTCTCAGTTTTGGCAATATGTGTTGTACAATACTTCATTGCATCCTACTTTACAGCCAGTATTTTACATGGTATTATATGTACTATACAGATAACAGAACACAAGGTCTTTTTTTCTTCTTTACTATTGCATAGTCTTAGGAAAAGCTGGAGCAAATAGGCTTTTCAGGTTTCCAAGTGCAGGAGAACTGAACACAGAACATGTAATATCCACACAGGGTGGTATCTTCTATCTGTTCCCTCCGTATTTGGCCACCCAGTCTGTTCTCCCATGTACTCGCTGAATTGGGGGGCGAGTTAAGATACTCATGTTTTTTCCTGCTGCATTGAAAGTAGGACCTGGTAATGGAGGACGAGCAGCTTTGTTTTTCCAGGAATAATCTGAAATGAATAAGAACCCAGAATTAATTATGACTAAAAAGGTATTTTACTCCTTTACAGAGAAAAGAATGAGAGCTTACAGATGACTTATGGTTCTCAAGGATGCTAACGTAGCAGGATGCTTTGGTCTCCTGTATGTCATAAAACATCCTGAGCTGGAAGGGACCCACTAGGATTATAGAGTCCAGCTCCTGGCCCCACACAGGACAACCCCAAGAATCACACCACGTGCCTGAGACCATGCTGTCTATGCTTGTTTTCAGATAAGATTATTTTTTCCAGTAGTTTGTGTGTATTATTCTCACCTACTGAATAGTTGTTTTGCAGCAATGCCTCAAGAAAATGCTGAGAATGAAATTCAGTGGAAAAACTGATGCAAATGCCTACAACTCTGTATCTCCTATTACAAAACTGCTACAGTATGAAAGTGTTCTTTCTTCTATCTCAAATATTTAAAAAAGCATGTCATTATAACATTGATAAACTGATTAAGATTCAAACAGCTTAGCTTGAAGGACAGCTTCTGGAGACCCTCTTGTTCCTTTTGAGATTTTATGCCTTTTATTCCCCTCTTGCTTAGCTCAGAACTCCTGGTGTACTAGGTGGCAAGTCTTCTTTGCTCCATTTCCCATTTCTCCATTGGTTTCATAGGATTTATTTCAAGTTTGAAGGCTTTTTTTCTCTCTTAATATTGGCACCCACCTGATCTCAGGCACTAGCAGTAGCAGACTACTGTATTCCTGGCCTTCCTATTCAGATTTCCCCTTTTGACATTTCAGGTAGTTGCTACTTCCTCGAGTTTCCTGTGATTTAAGTAACTGCCCTGCTGCAGGGGCTGACATTTCTTCATATGTTCATGACCAATTCAACCATTCTCCCAAGTCTTTAAAATCAGCCAGCTGAGACTGCTTTTATCCAGACTCTTGGTATACCTTACCCTTGTTTCCTTAGCATTCCTAAGGTAGATCCTGCCCCTTCCATTCCTACTTTTGTATTTTAGTCTTATTATGTACTGATACTCTTTAAAACAAAATTTAACATTTAAATCGAATGAGTTTTTTGGTGCCTAGGTATCATTCTGTTTCTTACAGAAAACCACGGTTTTGGTAGCGTTTTTTAGCAGTCGATTGAACCTATTAAGGAACAGGTGAGGATCAAGACATTTAAAAAGGGGGAACATCAAGGAGCTGAAACTGGGGTCAGGTCTCCACCTCTTTGAAAACTGTTTCTTTTTATTGTAGGCTGGCATTCCCTATCTTTCATCAGCAAGTATGATTCCAGCCTACACTATCTTGGCAATAAAGGTCACTTTTCCTAATATTTTCCTCATAAAAATGGATCTTGTATACTACATTAAATTATTCAAATTATGGTGTAAAAAATTTAACAGAAAAATTAAAAGAGCAAAAACAATTGAGAGCATAACTTATTACATTTTGGATAATATAAAGCAAAGGGTCACCAAAAATGTTAATGTTCAAATACTGATATCTAGGAGATAAAACCTGCCATTTGCTTTGTCCTTATCTCTCTTCCCATACAAGTCTGAAGACTTTAAGCTAAATACAAGTGGTTTAAGCAATAGGATTCTTGTTCTTCTCCAGGACATGGAGGAGTATCTTCCAGGACATGGAAGAGTATCTCCATCTGCCAGCCTTTCTGACTTCTACTACACATATTCCATTTCTAATTACAGATTAACAGTAAATTTTATTTCCTTTGGAACACCACATGTGATTGGTTTTTTGCACTAGTCACAGCAGTCTAGAGAGAATTGCAGATTTTGTCTTCCTGTGAACTTCGTGATCCATGCATTGTGACAAATCAACTCTCACAGTTGTGTTTCAGCAGTGAATCAATGAGATGATGATTCAGTAAGTGAATCAATAAGATGATGAAGTGCAGCTCCAGCCTTCCTTGGTGGGTTTCTGATAAAGTCAGACACAGAATATGCATACACCTAAGCCTATTTTATTTTTATATATATATA
>VZSE01008194.1:605076-683102 GCA_013398275.1 Promerops cafer | reverse complement strand
CGGCCGCCGCCCGGCCGGGAGAGGCGGCGAGCGGCGATGCCGCGTCCCTGGGCGCGGAGGGAGCAGCGCGGTCCCGGGCAGCCCTGGGTCGGGGCGAGGGTTCGCTGTCACCGCTCCCGCTCCGTTCCGTTTGAGTTGCTCTTGGCAGTCCGGCTGTGTCAGGCTGGAGCTGATAACCCAAAGCCAGGAGCGAGGCACCAAGTAAATAAATAAATAAAACAAACCAGTGCAAGATTGCTTTCCTCGCATTTTGCTTGCTGTTTTTTTTACATCCCTCCTTCCATGCCAAAAATAATGTTGCAAAATGTATGATGGAAAGAAACCTACACTGGTTCTCTGATAGACCCGATGACTTGATACGACAGTACTGCTTCTTGTAGCACAGGCAGTTTTGAAAATTCCTGGAACCAGTGAGATTATGAAACGCTCAAGTTTATTCCCTTGCTAGCGTTTCTAAAGGCTGCCAAGCTGGATGCTAAGGCTCCTCTGTGACGTGGTCTTGAGAGCATTCCTCCCAAGATCACTCATGTTCTAAAATACTTTTTTTAGCTTTGTAAGATTTATTGTTTGAACATCAAAGATTGCAAAATGCTCTCTAAGTGGTCACTTAGAAACGTCTCCCTGTCAGTTTAGAGTAACATCATCACCAACTGAAATGTATTGATCCAAATACTCATTTGTCACTAGTGATTGAACTGAAAATTTGAAGATTTTTAGGTCCTTTCAGGTGCTGCGTGGTTTCACTGAAAACCAGAAACAAAATGCAGAACTGCATTTTGATCTTCGGTTCAAGTGCTGAATTTGTAGTTCCAGCACTGAGCAAAAACCCCAGTGTTTTACATGCAAATCAATCAGCTTAGCTCAGGAAGTCTGTCACTGTCCCTGTCAGCCCGTGTCAACCTAAACATATTTTAGAGTGGAACTGCTGTTTAAAATAATCTATTGCCATTAGTCCGTAGTCCAAAAGATTGTTCAGGAACCTGCTGGTTTGATTAACAGCAGTTGGGGTTTGTTCAAGCATAGACGTGGCTTCATTATATAGCACAATACAACCTTTACTCTGTACAGCGTCATTCAAACAAATTGTATGGCAAATGCACCACCGAACTGCGTTTAGAATGCTCCATTGAATTAAGTACAATTGCAGAGAGAAATGGGGAGAAAAGCCGTAAGAATGGGAGAGATGTTTTCAGCTGAGGTTTGGAATTAGCAGCCTGTTAGTGTATTTGCACTGGTAGCAGTAGTGTTATACGATGATTCTAGGATATACGCTAGCGAAAATCAGACGCAGGCTGAAAGTTTCCCAGGCAAATTTCCAGTTTGTAGGCAATTTTTAATCATCATAACGATGATGATAATAATATCCCCCTAGAACTGTCACTCCTTGTCATGTTTGATTCCTAATATAACTTGAAGAGAAAGCTAATAGACCCTTCTTAAAATCACTAGAAATATTTATCCTAGACTTTTTTTAACTTTCATGGGATTTTTTTTTTTTTAAACAGAAAGCTTAGTGTGGTGTTTACTGGTAAACATTGTGGTATTGTGCTTTTTGGGGAACACTGAAAGGAGTGTTTTATTTCCTTCAAAAATATACAACTATATTATTTTTGCATTGGAAGTAGAAGGGAAGCAAACTCTTAGAATACAGTGTATAAATAATGCTTATTGAAAAAACAGCTTTATTTAATCACATCATAACTCTTACTTGCAGTTCAGCTTAATAAAATAATGCTTGTTGAAAAGTGATAGGTGGGTGGGTGAGCTGTTGCAGCGTGAGCTGTTATCTGGGGATGGCGCAGGCTGGCTGCAGAGCAGGTCTGGTGCTCCAGGACAAGCTGGGAGGGTCTGCAACGTGAGAGTCCTGCAGGAATTGTAGATGCTGACTTGCGAGGAGGTGCAGGAAGAAGGGCTGACCACAGCTCTTCCCTGAAAATCTTGAGCAAGAGACAGAAGTGTGGTCATGCAGTCGCGCTCAGCGAACCCATCGTTTTGCGGGCATTTTGAATTAGGGAGTGCTGTGGAGTCTGGGTGGTTCAGTACTATGGAATTTGCCATTGCTTGGGCACTGGTGACAGTCCTACACAAAGCAGCGTTACCACGGAGAAGCTGCTTGGCCTGGGGAAAGTGGATTAATGGTCTCCAGCCAGGCTGCAGTGGAAAGTTGTCATAGGAACTGGCTTGCTGTTCCGCAGGCCTGTGCCTTATCTTCACTCCTTTGAAAGAACTCCTCAGTAACTGATCACCTCAGGATAAGAAATACTCACATGCTATCCAGTGTAAAGCCATGAAGAGAGCAGGGCACTCCAGCTCTGCCAAGGGAAACTGAGGACAGTGCTGTACCCAGCAGGGCACAGCCTGAGTGATGCCTTGGGATGAGCTTACAGTGCCTGCTCTGCACCAGGTCCCTGCCTGGGGGTGCCCCACAAACACTGAGTGTCCTGATGTAAAACAGCTGTGGCTTCTTTAGCAGTGAGAATAATAGGAGAGAAAACTGAACAGAATGTGCCTGGGAGCGGAAGCTCTTCGGGATGTATTTGGGAAGAGATGTTTCCAAATCAGTGCATGGGAATTCCTCACTTATTGTCTGTACTGCATCTACTTTTAAAATTTCATTTATTTAGTGTCAGCAGCACAAATATAATTTGAATTGTTATTTGAAATGGCCACAATCCGAGTCTTCAAGAGTTGGCTGTTCTGTGCTGAATCTTATTCTTTATGAGTATCTTTGAAGAGCACATTGATCTAAATATTTCCTATTTTAAAATGTCTGTTTTGTGCTATTAAAGAAATTACTATGTGTCATGATTATGATGCTTGTAGCAATGAGCTGTACTTTGTTTTTTAATCATTATGACTTATTAACTGGAATGGTTCCTAAAACCTGTGACTGTGCACTCTACACAGAGATCATGTGTATAACATGAATCTGCTTCTTTAACACAACTGCAGAGAGAACACAGCATATACAATAAATAGAACTTTATGTATGGTAAACAGACCTTAAGCAACATCTGGAAAAAATTGCATCGGTCTTTAAGGTAGCCACTGTAAGCAGTTGATAATCTAAACCTGCCTACATAAATGTAGTTACTAAGCCTCATGCATGTGTTTGCAGGGCTAAAAACGTGCTGGGGAGACCTGCCTGTATGAAGCCATAGTAGGAGAAATACATTTTTTATATGGCAGTATGAGATTGAGCAGAGAGCCTGAGTAATTCGGCCTAAAAAACCCAGGCAGTCTGTGTTGAATCTTTACCATTACCTGAATGTGTAACAGTGTGTGCACCATACTATAAAGTCAAAAGCAGATTTACTGTTATTTCCTGGACAGTTAGGTCCCCAGACATAGGAGCAGTGAGTGGCTGTGTGCCAGAACTCTTAGTCCTGTCATTTTTCAAGTCTGCTACAGCGTGGTAGGTTAAACTTGTGGCTTGCTGGTGACCTTAACTTATCATCCTGTGGGCATGAATACCTGCTGTGGGATTTACCAGCACAGTCAGCCCTTTTTTGGTGGTTTCACTAGAGACACTGTTCTGACTAAACTGGGGAGGTTGGAGACCCCACTGTGATCATCTACATGCTTCTCTTAACAACCAGGGAAGAAAACAAGTGGGTTCTTACCCTGTGCATCATACCACCTCAAACTGACTTAAGTTCTGCAAAGGTGTGAGCCCATCAGATGTGGAGAGCAGGAGCCACAGTAATGAGACACCTATAGAAATGATGCTGGGACTGAAACCCATTGGTTTCTCTTTTGAAACTGAAAAATGTGTGGGCAGAGCTTCTGTAGGTGGATGGAAAAAGAAAGGGAGGTCCAAGGAGATGTGATTCTTCTGAGATTGGAAGGTGGCTCCAAAGTGAAGTTAGCAGAAACAGATGTGCAGGAACAATGTGCTCTAGTGCAGCTCGTGTTGTACCCAGCCTGTAAATAAGAAGGCAGTTGTGGTTGCTGTAACTGCCATTTTCACCACAAGTGATTTATTTAAAAACAAAAGCTCCTTGAAGCCATTATGTGGTCCAAACTTAGCTTAATTTGGTTATAAAGTATTCACAGCTCCTAGCTGTGTTTCAGATATTTTCAAAGACTTGCTGTTTTGCTTATGTGCTTACTACAAGATTACCATTGAACCTTGCTTGGCACAGTTGGTTCACAGGAAGGGGTAAAACAGAGATTTCCTGTACATATTTCTGCAGGAGGCTCTAAAGTAGTGTGGTTTCCCACTGTGTATTTAAGAGCAGGCCTTTGGACTAGCTGGCTTTGACCCAGGCATTGTAGTTCTCCCTCTTAACATTGGCCTAATAGATTAAACTCCTAAGATTCATTCTTGCTAGGTTTTCAGGAAGCAACTTCTCACTGAAACTTCGAGGAAGGTACACTTCCCCAAAATATTTTCCAACTGGGGTGGTCCAGTTTTGGTAGTTGTGGTGGCCAGATCTGGATTGTGAGTCCTTCTGGGTGGGTTGTCCCTCTCTTGTGCGAGCTGCTGCCTTTTCCCTGGCAGCAGCTGCTGCCTGCTCTGCTGTGGTAGGAACAGCTGCATCCCAGCTGTGTCCTTTGGGTGTGTTTAAATAAGTGTTTAGCTGTTCAGGCAGTCTTTGCTGCTGAAATCAGTATTCCTTATCTCCTTTGGAGAATGTTAGCTGTGGATGGGAATCAGCTCATACTTTACAGCTTGGACTGTGCTCCTCTTGGCATTTGCATCAAATGCAGTGTGTCTGGCCATGGTGTATAACAAGAGAAACTTTGTAGCCAGTTTGTAAAGTAACCTGGAAAGGAAGGTAAATTCAAAAGACTGAAGGTGGTTTAGCATAAAGTGCCCAGAGTTCTCTAGACTAGCTGAAATCCACTGGTGTTTGGGTTGATTCAGCTGATGGTCAGTTACATACAGGCATACACAGTGAATAATTAGGAACATGAGGTCAGAGAAGAGCATGTGAATATTCTGCTCTCAGAAACCCAAAAGAGGTCCTGAGGTTTATGCCACAGCTTTGTAATCATAACACAGCAATTACCAGTAGCAACATCTAAGAATAAGCGCTAGCAAAGGGCAGGCAGTGTAGGTAATTTTGGAAGTCAGCAAATAGAACAGTTGCAATCAAAAATAAATAATCTTTTAATGTTGATTTTGTTTGCTTTCTCTGTCTCCAAGATACCTTTTTTCCCCCCCAAAGGAATAGCTAAGCATGTTGGCAAAGGTATTTCAAATGTTTCTGTCTGATCTTTTTGGATGTTACAAAGCAATTCCATTTCAAGACTATGCAAAGATGTATGTGGCCTTTGAAGTCACAGGAAAGAGCTGTAAAATTTGGTCCCAAGCGTCCTCCTTAAATCATGTCCTTTCTGACACCCTATGCAGTATTCCCTGAGAGCTTTTAAGAACAGATGCCCATAATAGCTACATAATTGTTTCTTTTTCATTGCTTGTTCAGTTCCACTTTTATAGCATTACTCTCAGTGTGTTCTTTTAGGTCAGGATGAGTTCATTCCCTAAAGAAAAAAACTGATCAGTTGACCATAAATCGCAGATGTTCTGAGCATCAGTTAACTCGAGACTGACCCTGGAAACTACTCTTCCAGTTCAGTTCCTGTAGCTTTCTCATCATTGAATACCAGTGGCTGAGTGAAGCTGGAAAGAGGAATTTAGCATAGAAGCAAGCCAGACTGGTAAATCATCTGTTAGTTCTGCTGTTTGGAAACTGAGGTAGGAGTCAAATTTCATTTTCCGCTTCATGCTGCAAGTATCAGTTGGTGCATCAGTGATGTTTAAGGGCAGGTCAGCAAGACAGCCTGTCTTGAGTCTTTCAGTGTTTGGGGATGCTGCATTTCACCATTGCTTACCTTTGTTAAAAAAAAAAAAAAAGGAATATAAAGCATAGCCTAAAGGAAAATACAAACATGGGAACCAGGTCTCTCTGAAGAAAGAAGTGGTCATCAGACCACTGTATTTCACCTGTAATTAAAAGCAAGACTTCAGCAGACAGGGCTGGGTAGAGATCTGCTAGGGAAAAAGGATAAAAATGAGCGTTTTTGCCTAGAGCTGTAAATGGTTCCGGTAAGTAGAGACAAACCCCATCTACTCTATCTGAAAATGCTTGCTCTTCCCAAAAGTGTCTCTTCTAAGCAGTGACTGGTATACCAGATGATCTTCTGCTAAGTCCTTTTAAGTTAATTATGTGAATTTAGCCTCTAGAAGACATTAGCTTCTATGTACCCTTAACCACTTGGTGACTGCAGGCACCCTGAGCAGAACGTGTCTTGCATGGTATGTTGTTCATTGGGATCATCCTTATAGTGGTGTTGAAATAGAATGATTTTATAGAGAGTAAGTATGTTAAAAATGTCCTTCCTGGAGTCATCAGCAGATGTGTGTGATATTTTATGAGCAAATTTATACAAATTGGAAAGAGTTTTACTTGCTGTGATCTGAGATGGAGTGTCCATCTCTAGCCTTCAATGATTTGGGGACTTTTTCACGTCTGATCAAAATAATGCTGTAGCCTTTCTAAGAGTTAGTTAAAAACACATTTACCATCTAACCTTTCCTTTTTTTTCAAGTGATAAGAGATTAGGTAGGTTCTTAACCTTTTGTTTTACATGTGTTTTAACTTCTTTTTCAATATTGCACTGGCAGTTTTATGAGCCAAGGCCAAAATACTCTGCTTGCTAAACTTGAGCAATCAGGAGGGAACAGATGATGAAAAACTAACAGTGTTTTACTCATCTACCACACATTTTTCTTCACAGACATGTAGAGAGTAGATATTAACAAAGACAGTAATAAAACACACTGTGAGGCCTCATAAATCAATGTGTGTTGGTGGGGTCAGGAACAAATATTGGAAAGGTTAGAACATGTAGAGAACTGTGTTCCCATGTTGTGACGCTCAGAGCAAGGCTGGGAGCTTTTCATTTGCTGATTTGAAAGCAATTAGGGGGAGGCATTTCTGTGGCTGCCCAGGAGGCTTTGTGCTGGCTGGGCGTGTGGTCAGCTCTTTTTTTTAGTGGCTATAGTAGGTCAGGTAACACGCTGAAAAAGAAGTCCTGGGTGAATCAGGGCTTTCATATTGCTCTGCTAGGGACAGATGTTTTTAAAGGTACCACAAAACCCAGGGGATTCAAGCTGTTGGCTCATCTGCAGCAGGACAAGACTGCGCTGTTGAATGCATCTGCAAGTCTACGTCGACAAGATACTTGAGGTTCCCTGGAGAGAGAAGTCCTGGCCAGAGGGAAGGTTCAGTGTTGGGAACTCTCAGCTCTGGTTCTGGTATAACAGGGATGTGCTGATGATGCCTTCTTAGTTGTTTGTTAATGTTCTCTCACCCTTCAGGCTGGCAGGTTTCTTCCAGTTTGCAGCTGATGAAGTAGATCCGTCACTTCATCATATTCCTTCTGAGAACTGCTTATGCTGAGACAAATGCAGAGACAACACTCTGTGTCCTCCTCTGCTCCTGCCAGGGAACAGTCTCTGGTGTCAGCAGGATTGATTTGATATTAAAAACTAGGGAACTAAATGGCCCATGGAATGGTGGCTGTTTCCCCAAATTAACTTAGTGGTTTGTGTTTTGCTTGGACAGATAGTAAGAAGTTTCCAAAGAAAAGAGGTTGATTCAGTTGGAAAACGGTTTAATGTAGGTCTTTGGAATCACTTGATAAAGCTGAGTCAGTTAGGTTATCAAAGAGAAGCCAGAAACCTAGCAAGAGCTCAAAGTCATCATAGATGTCCAGTTATTTTACTGATGAATGTAGTCACATAGGATGCCTAACAAAAGCTGTACAAATTAGCAGTCTTTTGGAGGAGCTTGTGTATACTGCAAAGAAAGTATTTGTAAAATTAATTTACTTGTAGAATTTCCTGTAGTGGTGCCTCAGTACTACACATCTGTCAAGATTAAATGAGATTTGGGGGCTGATAACATCTAGATGGGGACAGTATTGTGCCCTTAGGACAGATTTGTAATTTCATTTGTAATCAGGCAGACTATGATTACTATATTTGCCTCTGATTAAAAAAACAGGTCAGAAAAGTAATGAATTGTTCTCCTTTTGGGGGAGGGGGGGGAAACTTCACAGGATGAGAGCACTTCAAAACACATCCAGTCCTGATGTTCCTCGATTTTCCATCTTTGTGCTTGCTCGGTTGGTAGCTCTGTGGCTTGTTTCACATCGGCAGGGAGCCACTGCCTGCTGAGAACAGAGTGCAGGATAGGTTTGGGTATTTGCCTTTGTGATCTCCATGGTGAGTGCTAGGTACTGGCCAGCCTCTGATCTGGGGAGAAAGAGGGCTTTTGTGTGGCACAGGTTGCAGGGCAGGGGTACCTGTACGTACTGAACTAGGAGGAACACAGAGCAGGAGAAAGTTGTACTTCTGGCCTTTGTGAGCACTTTGGGAGAGCATGAGAGCCAGCCCAGGGTCGATTTCCATGAGCTGAGCCTGCACACAGGCTGTCCTCACCTGAAAGGCTGGATCAGCCTCAGGGAAGGCTTCTTGGAAGGGAGATGGGTAACTATTATTTAGGATGAAAGCAGGAAACCCGTGAAATCTCTATTAGGCTAGTATGTGTCTGGAGCCCTATATGCTAGGATAGCAGAGAATCAGGATTCTCCTTACTAAATTATCTCTGTATTTATTTTCACAGTGCCCTTTACAGCTGAGGAGTTTCATTATTTTGGTTTGGGTTTTGTGAACAAATAGCAAGTTGAAAATTGGCCGAGTTTTGTGTATGAACTCGCTGGCTTTGCTGGGTATTATTCTATGTCTGGCATAGTTCCATAGTCATGTAGTTTTTTGAAAGATGGGTTTATTTGTCAAAGATCTGTCTCTTATTGTTGGGTAAGTTCTTAAAAAGAAGAGAGACCAGGTTAGTATATGAGTAGTTAGTCAGCTTTTTCCTTAAAGAAGCTGGGAGGAGAAGGGAATGGCACTGGAAAAGAAAACTCTTAGCAGGGAAAGAAAGTTCTCACTGGTTTGGACAGAGCCGTTCTCAGAATTATTGGATTGTTTTCAGCTGTTGATCTCAGTGCTTATTTTCAATCCCTTTTTTTAATGAAGGAGGAGCCAGTGTTCCCCAGCTCTTTACTCAGCAGCGTGTCCCTTGGCGAGTGTTGTGTCTAGAGCCCTGGGACTCAGGCTGACCCGCCAGCTGGCTCTCCTCACCGGGGCTGAGCAGGGAGTGCTTTCTGCCAAGGCTGGAGGGAGATGTGAGTTCATATTTCCAGCCTGCAGAGATTATTCAGATGCTGATTCTGTTGTCACATCTGTTTGTGTAGCCCATAAATGTATAGAGAGGGCCCATCCTGCATGGAAGAGGGTTCAAGTGTCTCAAAAAAAATCATCCTTCTTCTCCTTTTTCAAGACTAGAAAAAAGCTAGAATGAAGTTTCAGTATCTTTGCTTTTCCCATAAAATATTAATGAAGCAGGGATGTGATCTTCATAGACAAGGGATTTTTTACCAGTAAGCTCAGTCGGTAAGGAAAGACAATAAAAATGTCCTCCCTCAGCTTTCATGTGCAGAAGATGAAGTGAACTTTTGGCCGTTTGCGTTATCCAAGCTGTCCTGGTTGCATGCTCTCAGAATGACTGTGCCACTGAGCCCAGTTGTGCATCCCAAATACTTTGTCAGTTGCTACCATGTTTCTGGAAAGGCCTGTTACGTCTGCCTTTGCTTCCCGAAACAGAGTGGAATCTAATGAAAGGCATTATTGTTTTGAAACACTCATCTGCTGCCAGAAGAGCTACTGTTGTATAATCCTTAATAGCAGGTTAGAGTGGCAGTTGCTCCTTGGTTTGAAATTGGTATGTGGCAGGATGGCTTCCCAGTTCTGTCTCTGGGGATGGCACGTCTCGTCTTGTTCTTCCCTTTGGGAGCTGTGACTCACACGGTGTTCAGCTGTCCTGAGTTGGGGATAGGCCCTTGAGCAGGCTGAACATCAGTGGTGCTACCTAGGGGTGACAAAGAAAGGGAAGAGAAACTGGCAGTTTCCTTTGAGAATGGGGAGCAGTGCTCTGTCTGTCTGTACCAGAGATTACATTTGTCTATTCTTGCCAGCACATTGTTCTGATGTAAAAAAAAAAAAGAGTAGGAATGAAAAAATTTATCTTGACTTCCCTTTCTAATGTGAAAAACTTTCCATGCTGACATTTCTGCCTTTTGTGATCTTTATGTTAACCTACAGCTTGGCTGGCACGCTGTCAGGCTTCATCTGTGTAGCAATTATAGTATTTGCAGGTATCATTCAAACATTGAATTCCTGTTGTGGTGGGCATTGGCATCAAAGTTTACTGCCCAATTTTTTAGTTAAACCAAATATATCGAAACTCTGATAAATATTTTTAAATAAATATACTATAAATAATTTCTGTAGGGTAAGCTGTATTACAGCAAAGGGATCAAATTTATCTCTAGTTTTTAATCTTCCAACACTCTGGGCAACTAGAGCAATTGCTTACGGGAAAACAATGTCAGTGAAGTATTTGAATTATGTTACGTGTTTCTTGTGGAATTTAACAGCTGGAAACAAAAGGCAAGGAGAACATCTTCGTAGCCAGGTCCATGCTTGCCTTTGGCAGGTGCTCAGTTGGACAGCAGTTTGGGAGCCTCCATGGCAGAGGTTGCTGCAGGCTGCTGAAGGCCTTTTCCCAAGGAAGAGAGTTGCCCAGGGCCATCAGGGTGCACAGTTTATATTGGTGTTGGCTCAGAGGAGCCTTTGTTTATCCGTTCACCTTCTGTCCATGTGAAACTACTCTCTGGAGGTTTCTTTTGAATACTGGTTGTGCCTCAGCCTCATAGGCACTGTGGTGAGGAAGAGTCTCCTGAGGAATGATACTCAGTTTGACTAACCTGCTGTATAGCTCAGGTTTTGACTCACCTGCTGTATAGATCAGACCATTTGACTTTTCTGCATTAATTCTTGAGTCTGTGAAAAAAAACCCACTGATTGAAACACCCACACACTTCATTTAGAGCCCTCTGATGATGGAAAAAGTATTTCAGAAATTTGTTGTTTCATAGCTAGCTCTCCTCTCTGTTAATATTTTTGTGTTGGTTGGTTTATTTAACTTCCAGTCACGGGGTCTTGTTCTGTCATTACTAGACTGAGAGCCCTCCACAGTCAGGCTGCTTGCCTGTGTGCAAGTGCTTCTAGACCATTTTCAAATCACCTGCAGAGCTCCTGTCTGTACACTGGCAGCCTTCCACTCCAGCCTTACTCTCTCTCACAGCTATATTCCTTTCTCAGTGTAATCAGTGTCATTCTGAATGGGGACAGCCAGCTGAAGACAGTTTTCCAGCAGGGTTTGTCTCAGTGACACAGAGAGAGACAATGGAGTCCTGCTTGGTAGTCTTGTACATCCAAGGATCATATTTAGCCTGCAGCTGCATTTCTTTGAGAGCTCGTATTTGCTAATTCTTCTCTGTGGCATTGCTCTTGTGCTTCTGGATTAAGTCTCACATTCCCTAAGTATGATCCTTCTCCTTTTTTTTCTAGTGCTGGGAGAATGGAGTACACTAGAGTTAGAGAAGTGGAGAAATAGCATTACCCCTAACAAACTCTTTGTGTAAGAAGCAGTAAATTGGAAATAACTAAGATGGTAGTTCTGGAAGAGATAGTGAAAAGCACGAGCTATATGGAATGTAGAAAATAACAGTGAGTTGCTCACTGGAGAATGGAATTCCTGTTTCAAGGCATTAAACTCATTTGCAGATAGATGAGGAGAATGGATGGTCTCATGGTACTCAGAAAGGGTCAGATTTGAGGTTTGCTCCTCAGAGTTGCACTGCAGATTTCATTGTTTTCCAAATTCTATTCTAACCATCCATAACATTGATGATAATTAAATAATACTTAAAATATTTTCATGAACTAGCTGCTTGGAGTTCCTGAAAGAATAGAACTCCTTGGATAGAAATGGATGGACACAAGAAGAAACTCCAAATGAATATATTTCTGGGTTTTAGTGTGTCTAATGCATTTGGGTCTTGGAGTATTGCTGGAGCTCTAGGAACTGCACAGCCACTCTGTGGGTATGGTTGTCACTAGAAATATTCTGAGTTAAAAATCCATGTAAAATAAGCGGGGTTTTGTTAAATATATTTTACAACGTATTTGATACACAGATATTATTTTAGCATCTGGCTTTAAAACAGAGATAAAATTCAGCCTGAAATTAGATCAAATCCCATAATAAATGGGATGAGTAGTATTCTCCTTTCATATATCTTACCCATTCAGAAATAGTCCGTGAGTTACCATTGTCTATCAGTCAGACCATAGTCAAATCAACACATGACTGGGAATGCTTTACCAATTTCACTAAAAGCATGCTCTTGGAAAAGCAGCCTCAGGATGTAAGCACTGTGGTGGTGTCCAAGAGGAACTGCTACCCCCTTCCTGTAGGAAGAGTCAGAGCCAGTGTCAGAGATTGTAGGCTTGGAGCTGGGAGGTTTAGTAGGATCCATGGAGCAAGGAGAGTGTTATCAATCAAATGTAATCCAGTGGATCTTCGTATACCACAAGTGGCACCTGTGAGCTCACTGCTCACGTCTGTGGTTAACCATAACAGCTTCTTAACAGCAGCTCTCTACCTCTTTAATACCCTGTAATCAGAGTACAGAATTATCCTGCTTAAAGCCATCCTCAATTACTGTGAGGTGAGAGTACGCTTTGAAGTGTCTCTTGGAAGTAATTTAATATTCCAGTATGAAGGATGTGTTTTGCCTGTCCTGTCATAATGAACGTGAAGCCTTGCTGTTAGATAGGCAACCACACAGAAGTGGAAGATCTTCAAGTGAAGAACTTAACTTTAGGCACGAGGAGGAGAGAAAAAAAAAGTCAGTTTTCTGGTTTAGATCATTTACAAGCATCACTGCCTATCTCTCAAGTCATGGGCATAGTAATTTTCTGAAAGTATTGCTAATTAAAAACACCTTTTGGAAACAGTTTGCCTTTGGCCATCAAGCAGAAGTGTTGGCAGTAAAAGACAAGAATGGTTTGAATTGTCCTCCCAGGGCTGTGGGGGAGAGGGAAGGAGCTATATGAACCAACAGAGCTGGTGTGTAGGGCTGCAATTCAGAATAAAATCAGAGGGTCATTTGGCATCCATGCCATCCCTGTGTCCTGGAGCCTATCAGAAGCCTGCTGCTCTGTGGCTTCTGTCACGCAGAAGTACAGGCCGACCTCTCTGTATGTGCCAGTTGATGCTAAGTATTGAAATTTGAATTTGTGTGAAAGTGTACGGTGCTAGGAACATGCAGTGTCTCTGTGATTCATCCTGACAGTGCTAGGAACTCAGACTGACTTTTAGCACAGGGACTGAGGAATTAGTGCTTCTGCATTTGATTACCACTTGCTCTGTGTTATTACCTTCTCTGTGCCTTGCTATCCTTAGCTGACAAAATGGGGACAGCACTTTGGCTGCCCGTAAATGTATTATGTGAGCTGGTGAAGGGCTTTGGGGTTGCAGGTGTGAGAAGGGCACTTCTGCTGAGGCCAGGAGCCTGCCCAGCCCCTGCTCACACAGTGGCACTGGGCGGTGCCATAGAGGGGGATGACACAGTCCTGGCCACTTTTCGCTGTCCATCCCAGAGGATCAGGAGGTATGATGCTAACCTGAGTGCATTTCACCTCCTGCAGTGCTCACTGTCCCAAGTGTCTAGCCTGAACAAGGTGCAAGCTACTTCTGCCCTCAGTGGAGGGAGTGGAACACTCCTAGAAAGTGAGTCACTCGCTTTTCCCTACCACCCTTACATGGACAGTCCCCTAAGCTGCAGAAAAAATCACTTTTCCCCTCCCCTGCTCCATTCGTGAGGCTCTGTCACGACCCAGACCAGGAATTTGACAAGAGTCATGAACAAGCCAACCCTGTTCCTGCTCCCTTTGCTTTTTCCAGTCGTCAGGATTTTAGGATGGTTCGCTCCTCCCTTGCTGAGACCCCACAAAGCACTTTGAGATGGAGCAGCGCTGCAGCAGGGAGGCAGGAGCTGCTCCAGGCTTGGCAAGGGCGTCACACGGCTCGTCTGTACTCCCCCAGCCTCCGACTAGACACAGAGCTCCGAAGCAGCAAACGCGGGGTGTGATGGTTTCCTCTCTATTCACTTCCCACTGCGCACGTACGTGTGTGGGCTGCGCTGCCAAGGTATTAATGATTCTTGAAGCAGAACGTGTGAGAAGAGGCAGATGTAGTGCACGGTGAGTCAGTGAGAGTACGCTACAACCTTGGCTTTATGGTTGCCAAGGGATGCTTTTGTTTTCGGCCGCATAAGCTCTCGGAGAATATCCTGGAAATAGTGGGGTCGTCACCTGAGTTTTGTTCATCTCTGCATTTTAGTGTGTTCGCCTCTGATTTGGCATTGCATCATCAAAGTGTCAAGATGAACTCAGAAAAAAAAGAGAGGCAGTTGGTGCATTTAGCATGTCAGATATTATCAGGTGCAGAAATTTCTAACAATTTGCTGCCCGAAAAAGGTTTAAAAAGTAGTACTAAAACTTGAAGGGAAATGCTTCATAACATTTTATTTAATTTCTATGAGTATTTGAAAAAAATACACTGTGGATAATACTTGAAATCATCTAAAATCTGACAAATGGACTTAATTCAAAATATATGCGAAAAATCTCATGTTCTTTTGGACCAAAGCATATGTACTGGGCAACAACTCTGTATCAAAGCTTTGCAGCTGAGATTTAGATACCTTTTCAAAAGGAATCCTGTACCATAAATGCTACCAGATGCTTAATTAAGACAGCAGAAGCAAGGAGCGTGTTTGCAATAAATTATGGGGATGTGTTCTGACATGCTTTATCTATGTAAAGATTTCTATTTTTATGTGAAGCTATTTACAGATTATTGATTTCAAAAATAGATTTGTAACTAAAGAAAGATGCATCATATTTCAGTTGCTTGGAGTTGAGAATCCTGCCCGGCTGTCTGCCTGCTCTCTTAGATGTTTATTCCACTGGCTTACAAGTGTATGGAGTGATTCTGTCCTCCTTATTTTTCTCCCTCTATTTGGAAGAGGGAAATTTTATTCAGGGACCAGGTCCCAGGTTTCTTACCCACACAAGCAGGCTGATTTTTTTGCCTTTGAAGCACAGAATAATTTCAGTGAAGTCCTTGAGGCTTTTTGCATGAGTAAGACTTTCGGATGGCGAAGGTCCCTCGCAATATATTTTGTCACTTGTCACTGTTTTGTTTCAGGGCAGCAAACTGTTGTCACAGTGTCTCTGGAGCCTGCTAAGCTGTAAGCCTGCCTTTGAGTATGTGTAATAGAAATATTTTGCATAATTTTTTGCTACTTAATGCTGTGTGAACATTATTTTAATAAATCAGGGCAAAGCCTGAAGGTAGAGGTAATATTTTTTGAACCTTTAGAATTTGAAAACATGCAAGCTTGTGTACCCAAGAGCCTGTCTGTTTTTTCCAGCCATACCAGTTGGTCTAATAAAAGAAACTGCCTCTGTCTACAAACCTTGTCCTGCCTGCAAACTCTGTTGATTGCATCTACAGCAAAATACTGCTGGATTATTAAAATAATTCAGGCCTTCTTTGCTTAATTATGGAAACTCAGATTTTTGTGGTTTCCTCAAGTCTCAGCTTCTTGAATCCCAACATACACAAAATGATGCTGTCTGGTTTCTCATACTGTAGAGAAGGGTTTCATCACATAGGACCTCAAACTGCTTCATTGATTACTTCTCTTAGAATGGATATTATAAAGGTAGCCTGCTAAAATTCTTCTGCCATCTGGATTTTAGGGTATTTTGTAGGACAGTTTCGTTGTATACTGTCAGCTGTCTGGCATGGATGGTCTCTGGAAGCAGTCCTAGCTCAGTACCTGTGTCAGCATCTGATGTGGTGGTGTGGTGATGGGAAGCAGAAGAAATGGGAAGAGGCTGGCAGAACACGATGTCTCTGGTGTAGTCTGTGGGTGTAAATCTTGAATCTTGCTGTGTGTCTGGCTGGGTAAGCAGAGTGGTGTACCCCTTCTAAACAGCAGGAAGCTTGGATTTGGACTTGTTTGGAAGACCTAGACCCAGAGCTGTCTAACAGTCCTAAGGCCAGCCATGCAACAGTTTTTTCAGAGCTTTTTAATATGCCTTTTAAAGGTCTTCAATGAGTATGTCTCTTGGATCCAAATCTGGAGCTCTAGGCTAGTAGCTTTAAAATAGACCAAGGCGGTGATGTGCTGGACTGTCTTGAAGTGTCCATAGGGTAGATGCTTTTCCACCCTCAGAGGGCACAGGCCCTTGCTGTAGTTTGGAGTCTTGGGGTCTTACCAGATCACTCCCTCTGCTGCATGTCTTGGCTGAGTGAGTGACCCCTGCAAGGACACTGTTCCTCTCCTGAGCAGCCCTTGCTGTCCCTGAGGAGCCTTGCTGCCGGCAGTGCCCTGCCTTCCGACTGAAATGGCAACAGCTCGGTGCTTGAGGGCGTTGAGTTGTGTGTCCTGTGCTGCCTTCTGTCTGCCTTTGGGCACGGCTTAAATAGATAGCTGGTGATTACTTGTAAAGCTCTTGGTGGCTGTGGCTGGGGCTATTTTGGAAGCTGATTCTCCCTGCATGCCCTGTTGTGGAAGTTGTGGCTGGCTGGAATGGCCCGTCACCCTCTCGCTGTGGTGACCTCCTCTGCTGGGTGTGTTGCAGGGAATTCAGGGGGAGAGCTCTCAGCATTGGCATGTGGTCTCTTGGGCTGCCTGCCAGGGCCTGAATTTGGTGACCTTTAGGATGTGGCAGAAGATGTATTTGTAAACCTTGGTTATAGTAACTGGGAGACAAACAGAGAATGATGGAGGACGAGGAATGTATTTTCTACAGACAAGCTGTTTACTCTCTGTTTGATGTTTATGACCAGCAGCTAGTAGGTAAATGTACTAAGAAGTGCTGTGACAATTGGAACTGTTGCTCTTTAATAGAATTTAAAATGAAGAAATAATACAGATTTCCTTGAGGAGCATGCATGTGACACTGAGAGCACTGTGACTTTGGCGCTGGTTTGAACACTTGCTCTGCTCTCTACTTTGCTGGAATAATTAAATTCCCTTCTGTGAAATGAATGCAGTATATTTTAGAGGTGTCCAGATGCAGTTGCTGTATCATTACCCATGTAGTTTGTGGGTGGTTTTGTTTCTTTTAAGAAGAGCAAACAAGCCAAGGCCTGCAGTCCAGCAGTTGTGTGGGTTACACAAGAATGTGGTTCCATGTAATACCTAATTTGGTATCACTGTGGGTTGTGTCTCCCACCCTGTTCTCCACACCAGCTCTAATGACAGTGTTGTGGCAGGTTGAGCTGGGTTCAGCCTGGGTTCAGCTGACCAGTGGGGACTACTCTGCCTTTCCTCACCTTTGCTCAGTTGGTTTTGATGGGTGAGGACTTGGACTGGTGAGCTGAACTAGCCCACCATGGGGCTGCTTCATAACCCCACCTGGTACCAGGAATGCAGCAGCACGTGTCTGGCTGGAGGAGCAGGTGGGCAGGATTGCCCCAGTGTGCTAATAACAAAATTGGGAAAAGTGCCCCTCTTTCCTCACAGCAGGGCCCTCCTGATGAGAAGGACTGTCTGTGGTTTGGTGGTGACAGCCAGCACTTGAGAAGGGGTGCTCATGTTTGTGAGGATCTGCTGGTGAATATTTGCATTGCTCATGTTACAGGTTTGCAGTGTGTTCTTGCTCTGTCTGAATGTGTCTGACCTGCAGAGGACAAAGGATCATCTTTCTACTTTCCTTCCAATTGTTTCTGCTAATTTAGCATCAGTTTGAAGCTTTGTCTTTGCTTAGAGATCAAATGGCCAGGGACAAGGCTCTTTGTTTTCTCTTTGTCTGTGGTAAAAGTGGCAAGGTCAGTCCCAGTAGGGCTTGTACAGTTTACACTGCTGAATTTATCTCATATATTAAGGGTTTTCTATCACCTACAGCTAATGCATATTGGTAACTCTAGCATCAAAAAATACTCCTTTTCAGCAATCAAAACAAGGTCTCTGTTTGTGAATGCATTTTCACCACAATGGATAGGAATATCTTTGTAGCCATATAGAACAGCTGTCCCAGCTCTGTAAAGAGCAGCATCTTACTTGACCTGCATACTCAGGTCATTCCACTTGGTACTTTGCAAGACTTCCTGAGTGGCACAGGAGTTCTTCATACCAGGAAACACAACTTTCTGGCAAAACAAACCTCGAACTTAAGCAAGCTTTTCTTTTCTGTCTCTTTCAGAAATAAGTAAGCGTTTGAAGATGACAACCTCGTGGAGCGACCGACTCCAGAATGCAGCAGATCTCCCTGCAAACATGGATGGACATGCTCTGAAAAAGTACCGCCGGGAAGCCTATCACCGGTCAGTCATCCAGAACTAAACATAAACCCCACGTTGCTTGGGGGATTTTTGGCTTGTTAGTAAAACAGGAAGGTTGTTCTTACCTTCCTCATAGGAGTGTTGGTAGCAGAGAGCTTCAAAGATGGCACAGTATTGGCCTGCAGGAGTTTGCAAACAGCTGAGTTCAGATACATGTACTTGAGCGAGAGAGGATATGCTTCTTATTGCAGTCCAAAGATTAATCAAAGTCAGATTTTGGATAGAAGCTTTCAAGTCAATAGTCAGTGGCAGAGGTTTTATAATAATTATTGCAGTGCAGAGTGGGAGAGCAGAGCCTTAGACACTGGAATGCACAAATATGAATAAGGAGGAAATCAAATGGGGTCAGAAACTGTTTGAGAATTACACCTAGTGTGATTAACTGTGTGACCACAGGAGCATGCAGGAGCACTAGGCAAGGGCCCAGCCTTTTCACTGTTAGGTGTACCTAAAACCATCTTTGCTGTAAAACAATTACAGTGAGTAAAGAAGATAGAGTTCAAAATAAAAGGAATGTTATCACTCTTAGTTTATAGTTTGGGAATCAAAGTGCAGGCACTAGGTTGTTTTTACAAGACCACATTGGAGGTTTGGTTGAGCCAAGAATTAAGTCCACAGCTCTCAAGGTTCCAAGCATAGAGCATAAAAGACAGATGAAGTACGTATCCTTATCAAATGTCTGGACTGCTACAGAGTTAAAAACAACAGCATCTAGTAATTGTCAGCATTCTGTTTGTGGGAGGTATATCTTCAAAGTTTAGCTTGGTTATTTTGAGAAGTCATACAGTGTGATGATCAGAGGATATTCAGCAGAAGGGGAAATGTATATCTGATGTAGAAACAGAAAAAGAAGTCAACTTTCTCAACCTCATGCTTAAATGCCATGTTGCATTTGTGATTCACATCGGTAATGTTTCTGGGGAAGAGTTTTGGAAGTGTTAGATATCTTTTGATTCTCCAAATGGAATCTAATTTGAGAAAAACGCCTTAGTGCATCATATGATTGGCCAGGTTGTACAAGTTGCAGTGTCCAGGGCTAAGTAATGGATCCCATGATGCATTTCCAGAGCTTTCCAATTTCCAATGAATATGTTTGAGCAACATGTCTTAAGTGGTGGCATTATTTGAATCTCTGTCAGCTGGTTTGTCAGATATGGAAGCATTTAATGAATGTAACTATATATAGCATGTAAGAAGAGAGGGATTTATATCATTCCCTGTCAAAAAATCTTCACCTTGTTGCAGTCATTGACAGGTTTACCTTTGTGTCATAAATCTGTTTAAAACTTCGTCTGTGTTACTCCTGATTCAGATTGATGGAAATCAAGTCAGAGTAATGCCTATATTTTTTTTTCTAAGTATTTCCTTAACATGTGTTATGGTTAAGTGCTGACAGTTTGCTAAATGTTGTACAGGATCCAAAGGAAGCTGTGCTTGTCTTTAAGAGCTCATACATTCAAGTCCTTATCATGTTTACCCTTACTTTCAGAAAGAATTTCCTTATGGAAGATGGGACTGCAGTCATGTAAAGGAGGGTTTCCCACTAGGAGCTGGGATCTGGTAGCCCAAAATTAGTCTGTGGTAAAGTTTAGGTACCTGTTTTTAGCATCTAGAAATGTCTTATGCAAAACATACCAAGCAGAAATGCTGCTAGCATCTCAGATTTTCATGGAAAGCAAAACATTGGAAATATATTAAGGGAAGGCACGTTTTTGTTTTGGAATTGCTATCATCTTTCAAAGAGAGAGAGAGAGGGAATGGGAGAGAATGAAAGAACCTGATGCCAAGACTGCAGTATATATCTGTGCTATTAATGGCTTTGGTATACCAGTTTCATGGGAGTTATTTTGATAATCCAGTATTGTGAGAATCTGAAACAACCTCATTCCAGAGGCAGTGTTGTCAGATTTCTATTTCTGGTACTTTTCATGGCCGTGGTGTTAACAGATGTGATGTTACTTTGAAAAGTGCAAACTTAACATGATAGAGTATGATTGAAGTTACTTCCCCTTGGTGTTTGACATATTTTTTAGTGTTTTATTAATGCTTCAGATGCAGAATACGTGTGCTGGTCACAGCCATGAATTGTAAGATGTAAATTTGTTTCACTGAGGTCCAGGTATGCTCTGACTCTTGGATATTGCTGAAGCACTGCAAATTTTATGAAAAAGAGAAATAGAAAATACAAGATGTCATTGTCAAGATTATTTTCTTTCTCTTTCTTCTTTTTCTTCTCTTTTCCTTTCAGTCTTTTTTTACTGTCTCTTTCTTTTCTTACTCCAGCAGCTAAAGGAAAAATCCTTGAAAACATGAGTCTCAAGTGACTTAGAAACAAAACCAATAAGAACATTGAATTTAAACCTGTTATGTTTTTATTACCTTAAAGCTGGTCAAAGTTATTTTATGGGCCCAGTCTGAAAGGCTGGAGGAGCTTGGCAGCTACACTGCATTTACAGATGAGCGTAAGTGGGACTGGCTTTTGTTGCCTATGTTGAAAGCCTAGTTGAGCTTCAAGTCATTCAGTGGATTTTCTGAATGCTGCTAGGAATGCTTAGTTTTCTGAAGTGTGAAATTTAAAAAACTTGTTTCACTGTTTGTTTGCTTCATGCTTACTTAAATACCAGTGGAGATACCTAGACCAATCAATTTAACATTCTCGTTCTCATGAAGTACACCAGATTTTATATGCTTGAATTGTAAATGAATTCAGATGAAATAAGGAGAAAATCTTCCAAAAGCAAAATAGCTTACCTTAAAAAAAATACATAAATGTTCTTGGGGCCATGAAACTTTTAAAAAACTTTAAAAAAATTACCTCTGACGATACCACTCTAGTCATAGTTTACGGTGGTCATTCTTACTTGGAATGTGTTTTTTCAGGTGCTGCACTTCTAATTGTATCATAATTGATGGATGGATGTTCAACATATAATAATTGTTGGCTGAAGTCCCAGTTGAGACTGGTTTAACTGGTGTAGTGCATACTGACTCAAGAGTATGATGACTATATCGTAATCATATCTGAATGCCATGGGCAAGAATGTTCAGAATCAAATTTTTATAGCTATAGAATCAGAAAAATCCGTTGGGGAGGAGAGGTGGTGGGATTTTATCTTCAGGGTATTTCTGACAACTGTAATGAAAGCTTTTGGTTAGCTGGTGTTGCTGTCAGACCTTGTTACACAACACTGCTGGCGCCTGTTGGAGGTGAGGTCTGAAGATGAATTAATATGCAAGCTACATGTTACTCATTCTCTAGCAGAGGTCGTTGGTAAGAGGATACTGCATTACTGTGCTATTGGCAACACAGATTTTAATTGGGAAATAAAATGGATGTGTGGTTCTTGGGAGGCTTTTCCTTGGTGTGTGCGGTTGTGAGGCCACCTCCCTCGTGTGCTGCTTGTTGACTTTTCCGGGTAGAGGATAATCACTAGATCATTTGTTCTGGAGGAGTACTGTCATTTAATGTGATTGTAATTAGGCAAGAACTAGGTTGACTCTGAGCCACCAAATTGCCCTAGTGTCTATTTTTTAACTTGGAGTGAGCACTTCTAGGCACCCTCTGGATTATCTCACATAGCTCTTTAGGGTTTAAATAGCAACCCCGTCTAGTTAAAGCAAATAATGGAAAAAGTTGGTGTTCCATCCACTCTTGTTACTGACAGTTACCAAGATCCAGGAAACAGGTATTTGCACTTATATTTATTTATCTGTGGTTTTGGCTTAACAGAGCAGTAAGGCTGAAATGGCCTTTTTGTTAAACATACTGGCTTTGGGATGCTTCTACCATTTTGCATCGGAATAATTTGACACTTCTCATCCTGAATGTGGGGTTTCTGTTGTTGTTTTAATTGTTGGGGTTTTTTCTTGCTCTCTTGTTTACTGGCTAGTGCAGGGCGTGTGCCATCATGACTCCTAATCCTAATTCTCCTGCTGACTGCTGATACAGTATTAAATAAGTTGCTTCATAGTTTTGTACTTCAGTTTGCTTTCAGAGCACTTATGGTGGGGATATAAATGATTTTAGCTGTTACTATACACTGAGATTCTGGATTAAAAAATAGTATATGCTTTAATAATGACAAAGCAGAAGGATTGCCAATTGGTTGTTTTGATTTCATGGATTAAAGATGTACTTCAGCTTGTTCAAATTTGTAGACTCTGGGCTATTCACTGCTAATCTTGTTTCTTCATTTAATTGTTACGGGATCATCAGTGATTGCAAACAGGTGGAAATGTTGTATAAACAAGGCTGTGAGACTTGAAACTGTTCATCTGTTTAGGTGGCTGTATTTGAAGTAGCTTCAAAATGATCAGTTCATTGGGGTGGAAAACTAGAACAAATCTTTACCAGTCTGAAAGTGCTCTTTTCGTGAAACACAGTTGGACAGGCCGTGTGTGGAGTTTCCATGTACTGGGCTGCTCTGGAGGCTCTGCTGGCCATGGTCTGTCCTCGTGTGTCTGAGCAGCCTCCTCGGACCTGTGTGGTGGCAGGTGTGTGACAGAGGGCAGCTTGGGGCTCTCTCTGTTTTGTTTTAGTGCTTTAGACACTGGAGGGGGGAGAGAGAGTGTCAAGTCTGCAGAATGGGTGAGCTTATAAAAAAGCACACCACTTGCCAAATTAATAATAAAGCAATTACATTGTAAATGTCCCATGATTCTTAGCTTTAATAGTTTCAGGGAGCAGACAAGTGTTATTTTGGGATGGAATCCATATGTGAGCTTCTTGGCACTTTGCTGTTGCCTGGGAAGAAAACCCAAACAATGAAAACAGAAATGGCCGAGGCTATCTCTTTGCATCTGATTCCTGTGGAGTTTCAGAGGGAAGTGCTCATAGTTGTGTTTCTGGATACAGCCTCATCAGGCTTTGAAGTTCCAGTCATTACTGGATTTTCCAGTTTTATGTCACTATAACTGTGGAAGGACAGTAAGACTTGTGAAATTGTGGGGCATGGTGTTGGAAATGTTACTAGAAGTGGCCAAGAAATTTTTATGCCCTTCTTTTGTTTCCCCTGTCTGATACTATTTCATCCCCTAAAGTTATCTCAAGCCCAAATACTATCTCTAAATATGATTACAAATATTCATCTTTGGTTGAAGAAGGAATAAAATATAACTCAAAAAATCTAGAATTAAAAAATAAAACCAAAATGGTATGATAAAAAATAATATATGGAATGGTCAATACCTGCCTAAAGAGGCAGGCCTTAGCAAAAGAACAATTTCACTGGTTTTAAAAATTTAGAGCAGTTTATTTCTTCTCTAAGGCAGCTACCAAAACATCCAGCACCCAAAGATGAGACATTTTGATGGTATGGTAGTATCTTCTTTAGATTGCTCCTTCGTTCCAGATAAATAAGGTCTGTGGGGGAGTTCACTGCTGCTGGTGGAAGTCACCTGTGACCAGAACTGTAATGTCATGTGGTGACACAAGTCCCCAAGCAGACCACATCTGGGGACTAGCTGGTCATACTGAGAACATTGAGTTGTCATAACAGTAGAGGGATGTTTATTTCATTATTTGCCTTCTTAAAGAGACCACGGGGACCTTGGGCGTGGGAGACTATTAAAAGCTAATCCATTTAGTTCCCATTATTTCTTTTTAACTCTTCTAGCTTATTAAAAAATGGAAGTTGTCCATAAAGCAAAGATTAACCAAAGTTCCTAAACCCTGAGTAAGTGGGAATCTGAGCCTTCTGACTAGTTAGTCCCTGTTTTGTGGTTGGCTCAAGCCCAACTGTCCACCACAGGCTTTTTTAAACACACATGTAAGTCATGCTTAGACACCTCCCACTGTATTTGCTGTTCCACTCAACACTGTTGCAATTTTCTTTGTATTTATTTAATTTCCAGTGAAACATACTGCCCAGAAAAATGCTAATTGCTGCAAGGTATTTCTAGGCACATTTGGAAAATTATTATAAAGTGCTCTGTTCCAGAAACCTTGCCTGACATTGTTCATTTCCATTTCCTTGCTCTGAGGAGTTCTGAGCCATGTGCCAAGTTCCTCCTTAATTGTAAAGTTCTGTGCATTTTGTTTATTTTGCTGGTCAAAATACAAGTCTGTTATACATGCAAATTTCATTCAGGGCATACAATTCTTTAGAGATTTTGCACAAATAAAATAAAAACATTTCTCCCTCTCTGCGTTTGCTCTTCTCCAGTGTTACTTGAGAAGAGCTGGGATTTAGGTTCCTGCTTCAGAATTGATTGACAAGAACAGTAACAAAGCCAAGATCAGTTCTCTTGAAAAAATATAAAGGAGTGTGAATTGCAGAGTTGTGGCTATCAGGGCTGTGTGACTCCCCTGCTGCATGCTCAGCAGTTCCTTCTTCCTTGCAATACAACACATTTTTTCTTCTACTCAGCACAATCCGCAGAGCTCAAAAAGAAAATAAATACTGTAGTCATTGAGAGCCTTCTGCTGTGGCAAAGCTGCAGGGTTTAATCTTTGAGGAAGAGCTCACTAGAGAGGAAACATGCTTCAAGGTTTCCCTAAAACAGCTCCTCAAGTCCATTTTTCCGAAGGTGGGGATCTGTGCCAGGCTAAGCCCCCCCAAGTCCAGGGGCTGCTCCCCCAGTGCCAGCTGTGCTCAGGGAGCCCACGGAGCTGGAATGTGGTCCCTCGACCGCCTTCCCCACAGGCACCAGTGGTTGTGTCACTCCAGCCACACTGCACAGGGAGTCCAAAATGCAGGAGACACACAGGGATAGTCCTCAGAGAGGAAATGTAGAGCTTGGGTTTTCATCAGGAGGAAGGGATGAAGGCAAGAGAAAGGCAGTGTCCTGTTTAAGGAGATGCTCTGGATGCAGACAGGTGTGGAGCTGGGTTTAGGCAATACTCACTTCTGCCTCAGCACAAGGAATGCAGAGGGTGTTCTCATGCTGTGCCTACAGTTTGTTTTGTCCTACTGCCCAGTGCTATTAAGTTTTTAGATCAGCTTAAATTTTAACTCCAGTGCTTCCAGTTAAAGTGATTATTTTCTAAATGGAAAAAACCAAATTCAGGGGAATGGAGAGTGTGATTTCTTCTGATTCTGGCAAGTGGAGAAATTATTGTACATTAAAACTTCCTCGGCTAAAAATGTTTTATCATTTTCGTTTTCCTCTTATTCTGACATTATTTCTAGTGTTTGTAATCTGGAAGCTTCTTTGACTTTTTGTTCACCTGGATGAGCTGTAAAAAACTTGTTATTTGCTCCTTTCCTTTCATGACCAGAGGATCTTTTCCCTCAGGTGGTTGAGGTTCTTAGGGCCCTCAGGTTGCTCTTGCTTTGTAGTCATTAAAAACAACTCTTGTAATTTCTCTATACCATTTGATCTGAGGAGATGTTACCTTTTTGTAGCCAACAGACACAATGTCAGGGGCAATGGGGCTTGGAGAAACCTGATCTGGTGGAAGGTGTCCCTGCCCACAGCAGGGGCTTGGAATGTGATGATCTTTAAAGTCCCTTCCGACCCCAAACCATTCTGTGATCCTATGATTTGATTGGTATTCTTGTAGTCAGGCTGAGTGTACCTTCAATTAGAATTTAAGAACAGCTTTGAAATGGGCTGAGTCTGCAGCTTCTTAGAAGCACCTGGCTCTTCCCAGAAGCTGTCCTAGAGATTTAATCTCAGCTTTTAATTTTAGTTTCTAGGACACTGCAGATATTTACTGCTTTGAGTAAAACCCTGAATTAAGCCAGTCAGTAAATATTTGTAAGTAGCTACTTACTCCCTTGTTCCTAGGGGAGCACTGTTCATGGGAGATTTCTTTATCAGGATTTAGAATTGAGGTCCTGAGTGCCTACAAAATAAACCAATATCTATCTGGGCCTTCACAAGAGAAGTGAAAATGTTCCCTTTTTTTTTTTTTTAAACCACTGTTTAGTCTGCATTTAATCTGCCAAGGCATATGCAAGTTTAAATTGATTAAAGTGTTCTCATTTCCTGTCCTGAACATGTTGTGTAATAACCTTCTTTAGCTTTTTTTAATAGTTGCTCTGTCTCACTCCAGCACTGGTGGGTGAAGTAATTACCACATCAGATCAGTTGGTAGGATGCCTTGAAATCTGCCAGGCTGGGGTGTGATTAGACCCTTCCAGTGCCATTTATAGGTCACAGGCAGTAAGTGCAAATTTGTGGAGAAAGAGGCATCTTCACCAGCTGTTACCAAAGGGTGCTGCTATGGTAATTTTCATGTTTCAGTCAAAAGGCTTATTTTGCAACAAAAATATACTAATGGGTGCTATTTGTTTTGTTGTTCAGAAAACTTTTCCAGATCTTCAGTCTCAAGCTATGCTGGTTTTGGGTTCAGTTTCTAAATACCGCAAAAGCAAGGCATGACAAACTCAGAGGTTTAGAGATCTTTCCATGGTTTTTGGTCAGTTTGGTGTCATCATCGTCTAAACACGGGCAGGCTGGACTGGAACAGATCTCTTGGGTCACAACTCCCTTGTTTCTGCCTTTCACAGGCACTGTCATATTACCCTTTCTGTGAGTGCATTCAGCTGTGTCTCAGTACTTGGGGTTTTTGTCCTCCTTTGGGAAACTTACCAAATGTTGCAATTCTGAAATGATCTTGTGATCTTCTTTAAATTTCCCTTCTTGCTCCTGTCCTGTAAAGACAGTCAGAAAACTGTGCAGGGATTAAGCCTAAAGGCAAGAGCAGAATTGAACCCTGCAGGTTAGACAAAAAAATGTTGCTAGTGTGTCCTGGAGGTATTTTATTCATTCTTAAAGCTCTGCATTCCCAGAAACAAGCTGCACAAACATAAGATCAGAAATTATGCTTGAATTAGGTAATAAATAATGTTTCCTGACAGCAGCAGCAGCAGCAGCACATAATCATATGCATTATACAGACTGTATTTAGTACTAAATAGTGCCTCTCCTTGGTCTCTTGTAAATCAGAGCTGTCTTGATGTTAAAAGACAAACATGGATTCAGATTGCAGATTTAGATAATTTGCTCTACCTACTCAAAAGCCTGCTATTTCAGGAGCGAATTTTAGTGAGTTATGAGCCCATCTCGTATTTCCAAAAGGCATTTCTTTACCAGTTTCCAGTGTTCATCCTATCACTTTGTCTTCTTTAGGTAATACATAAATCTATTAGAAAAGAGTGTAATCTATAACCTCCAAGGCCCCTTAGTGATAAGCCCCATTGTCAAAGGCAGGCACTTTGCCAGGAAACAGTGACTCCCAGAGAGAGTGTGCAAGGTTAGGGGGAAAGTACACTATTGCCAGAGAAACTGTATTCCAAGTGGATTTGTGTGGAACAACAACAATATCCAGTGACTGGTTAAATTAGCCACAGATGTGTTTTCTAGAACACTGTCCAAGAAGATATGCAGTCCTTTAAGGCTTGGTTCAGGCATAATGATCTTCTGAAGTCAAATCAGATCCAAGCAAAATTGCATGGGTACCAGGGAAGCTTTAAAGGAATTCTGTAATATGATTCAGACAAGTAGATGAATCAGACTGCTGCGAGCTGAGCAGGGAGCACATCGGTGAGAGATGAGGTAAGAGGACTGCACCGCAGCCTGGTGTGAGCAGTTTGCTGTTAAAGTCCGGGCCGTAGCGGATTGACAGGGCCGGTGGACCGGGCGCGTTATGCCGGCCACCCGCCCGGAACGTGCGTGCGGGCCAGAACCTCCCGGGGCCCCTTCGGGCTCTCGCAGCCTTCCGAACGCCCGGGCGCCGGCGCCGCGCTCGCCGTCCCCGCTGCGCCCGAGCCGCGCCCCCGGCCCGGCAGCGCTGCCCACTCCGCGTCTTCAGGGGATAATTACTGCGCCGAGGGCAGTGCGCTTCGTAAATATTTGGAGAATTTTCACATGCTGAAATCAGAGTACAAGTGAAGGCTCTGGGACCTTTCTCGTATGGGAGAATTTTGTCTTGGCATCGCAGCTCGAGCAGTGCTTGGGATTTCAGTCTGAGATGGGTGTTGAAAAGCTCAGCTTCCCTCCCACAGACGAGTTCTGACTCTCATTTTTAAAGTTCAGATAAGCCAGTGGAAAGAAGTCCTGTTGAATTACTGATCTGCTTTATGCTTTAAAGTTCTGGGGAAACATAAGCAGCTTAGTTACTGTCGTAGTTGGAACAGGAAGCAAGAAAAGCTTTTGTTGTATTCTCTGACCTATTTCTTTACCATGTTACTTACTTGAACTAAATTGGATATCATGTATTAATGCTGTCATCTAAAAGAGCCTGGAAGTATTCAGCCTAGAGTTTCTTTGTAACAAGCATTAATGATAAAAGTCGAATTTACAAAATAGCAGTTGGCAAGTTTCAGAGGAGTTATAAATTAAACATTTTCACAATAGAACTTGTGTATGAAAATTTTTCTCAGTTATTCTTTTTCAGAGCTTTATTAAATGTTTGTAATGGTATTGGTGAAAATATGAAAATGGATCTGTTTGGATTTGCTTTGAATTTCCAGATATCGTTCCAAAGAGGAGGCAAATGCTGTGAATTTATTCACAGAAATATTATTTTATTTTCCTTCTTACGTCTTACTAAAAATTTGTTTTAATCAACCAAATTATATTGCTTTGCATCTACTGCTTCCAGTTTCATATCCTTTGAGGTCTGAATTCTGCTTCAGGAGGTTTTGCACTTGTATTCTTAGGCATTTTTGCAGGTCACATGGAAGGCCGTGTGTGTGTGTGCATGCATGCGTGTATGTCTTTGGAGAGCATACCAATAATTAGAATAATTACGCAAAGTCATGGCTTTGCTTCAGGAGAACTCGCAAAAAATGAGACTTGACTCTGTTTTCAGGTATATTTGCTGCTTTTGACCTATGGAAGCCAGACATCCTACAGTGGCAGAATGTATTTATTCTAAAATGTGAGTATTTTGAAAATGCTCGTACCTCTGGTGATATTTCTTCTCTCTTTTCAGGGTCTTTGTAAACAGAAGTTTAGCCATGGAAAAGATAAAGTGCTTTGGTTTTGATATGGACTATACACTTGCTGGTGAGTATCTTCTTAAGTTTTTTGAACACTGACTTAGTTTGGAATCTTGCTTCTTGCTGAGCAAAAAACAGCAAAAAGCTGATTCGGCTACTTCAGTTAACAGGTGCTTCTTCTGTTAGTAAATGTATCCTCCACTATTCCTTGCACTTTCATTTTAGGTGTTTCCTTTAAATTTGCTATCTGCAAGCTGTATTTGGTCACAAGCCATGTTACTGTGGTACAGTTTTAAGTGATTATGGGTGTCGAGAAAACCAAAGCTTAATAAGTCTGCTTCATTAGATTCCACTGTGTTTAGACAATGCCCCTTGTGCATGCTTGGCTTTGAATAACAAGGTGATTTTTTTCATCCTTGGTGCATATAGCAGGCTACACCTTTGGCCAGCAGGTTCTCCTGAGTCCTGGGAGAGTAATTTCTGAATAGGTTTTCCTCATTCCCCTTCCTGGGTTAGCCACATCAGTTACTCATTTCGAGAAGAGGCATGGCAGGGGGAGTGCCTCGTGTCAGCTGAACGAGTTAATTCATAAAGCTTTGCCCATTTTTTATGACAGATAAGCTTTGGGAGGTTGCATAAGATCTTTTAGTTTCATAAAATTGTTTGCGTGACTTCTCCATCAACAGGCAAGTTCCCTGAGACTTTTGATGAGAGGAAATAAAGTTACCATTTTCTTCATAGTCAGACTTTCATGTTATGTATTTTAAAGAAGGAAAAGATGAAAAGCTCACTTCACCTTTCCTAGGTTATAGTATCACACAGGCTGTAACTGAGGATGTCATGTCCTGCCTTCTTTCTCATTACCACTTCCAAGGTTATGGAAGAAACATTCCTATCACCAATAATATTTCAATTTAGAGTTGTTGTGTATATGAACTGAGAAAATGTGAGGTAGAGTGTCAGGGTCACCTAATAATAGGTTAATGCAGAATGTCAGCTGTGGTCATCTGGTTACTGCGTACTGAGAAGGAATGAGAGATGAGTAATGTGGCTGGGGACAGTGTGAGGGTCAGAGCTGGGGTCAGAGGCTAAGTGAAGGGCAGGAAGGTTTCCATAGGCTCATGGTTCAATTGCAAGGAGCAGTTTTGGAGACTGGCAGGTAATTGCAGTTTATATTTAGATCAGTTCCTTGTGTTCTTTTATCTACAAGGAAGTAATTACATATAAAAGGTTTACTGTTGCCCACCTTATTTATATATCTGTTTAAAGTTCTTGCCACTTTTTAAGTCATGAAGTATATTGTTGATAATCTGTGCTGGATATGACAGCAGGCACGTGCTTTCTGTTTGCGTTTCCCAGCTGTGACAGTCTTATGGCAGTGCTTTTAAGGGGTGCATGAAAAACAGTTGTTCAAGAATAAATGCTTTAACAAATTTAAAAAAAGAAAATAAAAAGTTGTGGGTTTCACTTCAGTAACAGAAAAACAACTTCTGTGCCTTTTGCAAAGGAAGTGGCAGCACTTCCCAAGGACCCAGGTGATCCCAGAGGGGCTGGTGTGGAGCATGAGGTTTGTTGCTAATTTTCATCCTGACAGAAGGACAGCTTCAGCACTGTCCTCACTTACCTGACTGTTCATTTTACTCAAATGTTCCTTGTTCCTGTAAACACAGAGCAAATGTGTTGTTATCTACAAAATGATGCTTGATTTGATGAAAGGAAAAAATGTACATTTTAAATTTTTAAAGCAGTACCAGGGACATAAAAACCTGGGGCTTCCAAGGCTGGAAGATCAGAGTGCTCCAGTTGAGCAGGCAAAGTCAGTGCATTTGGGGGAGTTGAGTGACAGGCTGTGAGGCAGAAAAAGAAATGGGATGTGGTCTGAGCCGAAAACTGGAAATCTGCACCCCTCTGGGGTGAGCTGCTGTCCTGTGACTTCTTCCACAGTACAACAGAGATAATAGTTGCAGATCATTTCACTAGGAGTTGTGAGAATGTAGTTAGGTTGGAAAGCCTTTTGCAGATGAAAAACATTATGGCTGGTAAGTACTATTTCCCTTTTTTCCACTCAAGCTGGAAATTAACCTTTGAAATTACCTGTTTGTTTTCTTATGTCTCAGAGTCATCCTTTCCTCTCCCTGTGGGCTTTTATTATCTGACCATTATAAGCTATTTATAGCTTGCATACAAGAAAAAATACTTATCCACTGCAGGGGCTTTAAAGAGTGCAGTGTTAGAATATGATTACAATTATAATAAATTAATTGGAAATGATAATGAAGAAGTGGGACAAGTGAAGTATTACAGTAATATGCTATAGTTAGTGCATTCATGAGACCCTGTTGTGTTTCCTGATTGGTCACGTTATCCTTTACCCACTCTTCCACATGGACATGCTACTTATCTTGATTAAAAAAAGAGAAAAAAAGTAAAAAGCCAGTTTATGTGTAACTTAACATCTGGAAATGGTATCTGCATCCCAGATGGTGTACACTGAGCAGAAGCTTTTTGGAGACGGTTCAAAACACATAAATAGGCCAAGGAAAAGAACAGAAGCATCTCCAGTGTTATTAGCTCCTCATCTAGTTTTCTGTATTTGTACTTTCAGACATTGCTAGGCCACTTTTCTGTAAAGTTTTCTAAAATATCCCAAGCACAATCTTCCTATTCAACAACTTAAGGCTGGCAGAGTCATTGACATTGCCAAAATCTGTATGTGACATCCCCTTCTGTTGTGTACCTTCACATCAGAAATAAACTGATGGCAGTTATACATTTGCCTTCTCAGAAGGATGATTATTTTGATGCACACTGAATTACCTGTCTTGTAAAGCAGTACTCCTGTCTCCTCTCTTGTTTCCAAATCAGTGACCACTGGTAGCACCAAAAGTCTTCCTTAGGAGGTGGTTCAGTAGTCAGAATCATTTCATGTATTTTGAACTTTAGAAGCTTGAGACAGTTTTATTCTTGTACCTTACGAATTTAAGGACACAGATCTACTTACAATAACCATCTTTTCTGTCTAGAATAATCTAATTTTGGTAGGGACATGGCTTTTCCATTTTGAAGTCTATAGTAACAGCTACCATGCACACACTGCAGCGATCGTGTTCTACTACCAGCATGTCTGAGAATGTCAGCTTGCCAGCTGAGAGCAGTTTTAGTATCATCATGTTACATTGCACATAAAGTACAATTTCATGTGTTATTTTATAGAGTAGTATTTCTTGGAGTTATTAAATTAAAGAACATTTAAAGCAGAATTTAAAAGAATTCAAGGCTATCTGATACAGCATTTCCACAGTGATTTTGTTCGCTTTCAAGCCGAAATTAGGTTGAACTTCGAATTTTTGTAAATAACTCCTGTGTTCCCTGATTGTGCTTGTGTCTTTCCTTGCACAGGGTTGAGAAATACTGTTAATGGTTGGGTTGGGCAAACAAAGTCTTTTTGTGTAGAAGAGCCTGAAGGTTTTAGCTTTTTCTTCTGAGAAGTGATGGACCTTAAATAGCTGAATTTGTCATCACAGTGATTACATCTAGAATTCATTTTGACTGCTGGGAAAATAAAATGAAAGTAAATTGAAAGAACTCTCAGAGGTTTTAGATTTATTGTTTTCCCATAAAGGATTGTTGTTGTATTCTCAAGGAGTGAATAAGATCTCTTACGTGTATGGAAACTCCCAAATCTCCCTAGGTTAATGTTCTATATACACTAATATTAGAGGCTTAGAAATCTGTGTTATGTATGAAACTGGCTGTCCCCTTCCTATGCAATCTGTTTGGGAATCACATTTAGTACGTAAAATAATGCTTTTTAAAGCTAGGTGTTACTGGGAGGCAAGTGGAAGGAGCAGGAAGAACAGCAGGGGTTGACTGGTTTGTGTGCTTAGTTAAGTAGTTGCTGTTTAAAGTCTTGCAGCAGTTGACACAAGCAAGAGTCATCAGCTGTTTCAGCCCTTGCTGTTAGTGGAGGTTATGACAAGTTTCTGTGATGTTCTGCAGCCCTTCATTCCCTGCCTCTGACCTTGCTGCCTGCCAGCCTGGGAGCAAGGTCCTGCTGGTTCCCTACAGTGCCCTTGCTCCGTGGGAAGCCACGGCGTTACACCCAGGGCTGAATTTGCTGTCAGGGCAGAACTGAGAATTACTGAATGATTCCTGATTAAATTAGAGAGATTGAAGTTCCTTTTGCAGTTATTTTTTGTTTGCTAAATAGTAGTTTCATTTATTATCGGAATGATTCATCTCTGCTTATTCATCCAGCCGGAAGATCAACAGTCACTAACAATTCTGGTCTGCCTGCCTTTTTTCACCAGTACTGTCAAAACTGCCCGTGCTTTGGTAAAGGAAGATGTTGCGTGCATTTCAAAAGATTCACTGCCTTCTCTGTTTTGTGTTTACTGCTTAGTGCAGAAAGTAAAATAAAGGTATGTCAGTGGAGAGTCTTCACTGTGACACTCACCTGAGCTTGAGGAGTTGGTGACACCCATTGGAAATGCAGCAGAGAGAGATTGGTTTCACACAGCATTTTATTTGGCTGCTTCCTACTCAGTATGAGCTACACTTAATTATTAGATCTGGATCCAAATAATGCAGGAGGCCTTGGCATTACCAGCTCTTAAATGGGACAGGCTGCACAATGAGGTGATGGATAGATGTCCCTTGACAGGAGCAGAGCTAAAGCAGTGGGGTTCCCAAACTGGCTGTAGTTTCACACTGGGCCGTTGGCAGATGGAGAGAGACAGTAAGAATTACAAACTCAGTTGTGCTTGAAAAGATTCCTCTGTGACTGCTCTTCTTTTCCAAAAGTTACAGCCTTGTTGAACGTTTTATCTTCTATCTCTGAAGTAGATAAGAGGTAATATCAGTAGACGGGATGCTTTCATTTGGAATGCTTTTCCTGGGCTTAATTCATTGCTGCTTCTGTGTTCTCCAGAAAATGGTAATGAAATTACCAATGGATGCTGAAAACAGTTTCAATAAAAAAGGAGGGGAAATGAGGCTTGAAAAATACTGGTTTTATTGTGTGCAAATGTGATTAATGCAACATAATCTGATTGGAATATAGCTTGTGTCCTGGAAACATTGCCAATTTAATGCCAAGGTTTGGTGCACTGCAAAGATTTTATTGCAAAATTGCTTATGCTTTCAGCTTGTAGCATTTCCCTTCTCTTCACAGGGTAAAAGATATGGGAAAGATAGCTTTAGTCTTTCCCAACTCAATCCAAAGTGCAACATGCATAAACAGGTTTTGCCCTTTCCTCAGGTAGGTGTTCGTGTCAAAGCCATCCTTGCAATTTAGAAGAGGAAAATTTTTCACACCATCTCATTTTTGAAATGCTTTTCTTTACCTGTTGACTCTGGAAAATATACACTCAGCCAGAAGGTAGAATTGGATTGTTGCTGGGTGTGATCTGGGAGAAAAGGTGACAGCAGAATTGAGAGCTGGTTCTTCAGTCCATCTACTATTTTTACTGTATCTGAGTCTGTCAGGTTCCTGTGTTTCAGCTGGCACAACTGAGAAATGGGACTCATGAATTTGTACCTTGTATGAAAAAATTTCTGGATTGGACAAATGAAAAACAAATTATAAATGTGGGAGTTTGATACATGAAAGATTGAGCTGAGTACTTAAACTACTGAGCCTGGAATGTAAACAACTACAGTGTATCTGAATGTCAGTTCAGGTGCTGTTATTGTCTGTTTGTTAGTGCTGAACTCTGATGCAAATGTTCTAACCAGGCACTCCTGCTTAGGTTAAAGGTTTGCCTTTAGTTTTATCGTGATGTAAGGACTATAGGCTTTGAGGCTTTTTTGGGGAGATACTAAGTAGTTTTGTTTCTTTCCCAGTTTGCTGGATAATGCAGTTCTTTGTGTCATACAGAAATAATGTGGTGGCTGGAGAAAGGAGTTGGTAGATGTGCAGGAGAAGCCTTCCAACTCTCCTAGCCAGGACTGGGAGATGCCCTGACTGTTGTACATTTGCTGTCTGCCTTTTCACATTTGCACATTGCCAGTTTGACAGGTGCAGATTTTGCAGATTTCAGAGGCCAGTTTAGCCATTGGTGTTTTAAAGCTAAAGGCAGATGGAGAAGCCAAATTGTTCCGAGTATGCTTTGAGCTGGATGTCTTTTCAGATACCAGTGCAGTGGTTTTTGTCCCTGCTCTCTTTGTGTTGCTGCTCTTCAGAGCCTGACCATTTAAAGCTGTGTAATGAGCAAATGAGGTCTGGAGCTGTGGGATCTCTCATGCTGGCATTGGGAATGAGGAGTGGAGAAAGCATGTGTTGCTTGCTCTGTCCCAGTAAATCACTGCCTGACAAACTGCTAATCTGCTGTCTGTGGATTCTTGAAGAATCAGAGTGATAAACAGAAGCTGCTGAAAGAACGAGTCTTCACAGTGTAAGGAAAGTTTCAAAAGCTGCTATATTCTGTTTTCTTGCTCTTAAAAACATGATGATAACACCAAGCTGGGTCAGCAGGCTGTTAGTATACCAAGGCGAGCTCTCAGAGGATGAAAATAGGGAGGCATTTTTCATCTAATCGACCCCCTTATCTAGTGATCTTAATGCCACAACAGAAGTACTATTAAGTTGCAAATACCCTTGTGATGACTCAAACAGCTTACTCTGTAGGAGGAACCAAAGCTGAGAGTACAGAAGGCTTTAACTCTGAGATCACATGTGTGCCATTGCTTTGTGAATGCCTTATTTTAGCACTACAGAAAAACTTCTCTATGTGGCTTCTTGCCAGCATGGGCACTTGTACTGCGTCTAAGCCCAGGTGCACACTGTTAAACAAATGTGTAGCCTTGGAGGCTCACTCTCTTCAGTGAATATGGAGAAAAATAAGAAGCTGGATCTGTTTGGACACTGATAAACCTGAAAAGTGCCTTACATATATTGTATTAATGACTACTAGGCCTTTAAGTAATTTGTTTCTTATTTCTAGATGCTAGCAAATTATGTTTGAACCTGAAGCCCAAGCAACTATTTCTTCCCTGTTCATAAGTCTTTATTGAAGAACTAAGCCCATATTTTGGCACTGTAGTTTGTTTCCATGGAAATGCAGGGATATTTCCAATATGGGATTATAACTCACAGTGGGCTGTATCTGAGAGAGGTAAATTGTGAAGGCCATTTGTTAACACAGAAAACATTCTCTTGTGTCAGAGAAACTAAAAATTTCCTGTGAAAGAAAAGGTGACTCTGTAGTAGTCACAGTAGTTTTTAAAATACTAGTCCAGTGCAAAGGAAAGTTATTCCAACTATTAAAATAGACAAATTGAAGTTTCTTTGAAATGCAGAGTCTAAGTTGCTTCTCTCAACATGCACAATGTGACCTCTGTGCTGCTGTTCTTACCTCAAGCCATTCATTTTTATTCAGCAGAAGAAATCCTTCCAACACTAAGCTCTGCTCTGCCAGCCTCTGAGGCATATTCAAACAGCCCAAATCTTTGTTACATCGAAGGCAAACAAACTGCAGCAGCAGAGAGCTAAAAATATCTGGAATTTACCAATGAGAGCACTAATAAGCCTGCTTTGGGAAGAGTTAAAGCTGATGACACTTGACAACACTTGTTTTTAATACAAGTAGAAATGCAGCACTAGAAACAACCTGAAGTGTAGACCCAGCAATTCACAGCCAGGCTGCACGTACAGTGCTGTCACTCCTTGAAGCAACAACAAATCCTGTCTTTACACACCCTGTTAGCATGCAGAGCGGGAGAAGAGGAGCTGATACAGTTCCAGGTTAGAGGTTTTAGAGCTGAAAGCTGTGCTGTGCACTTGGGGATGTTTGCAGGAGCATTAGAGGGAAGGAATTTTCCACTGCTCCTAGGCTGCAGTGGGTGCGTCGCTGCTTTGTGGGCTCTGCTGTGGCTGGGGACTGCAGGGCCCTGGTGCTGCTCTGTAGGGGAGCTCTGGTTTCCACCCAGAGCCCCGAGTTTGGCATCGTCAGAAAAGGGTGCCGTGGAGCTGCTGAAGCTCACATCCACAAGATTCAACCCTCTGATGATTAGTGACCCTTGCCTTAGTTTCTGTTATCAGATTTACTGTCAAAAACATCTGTGGGCACAAAGGCGCTGTGCAAGATCTGGTTGCTCATGCAGGGCACAGCAGCTCGTGCGTTAAGCATACAAAAGTATTCTGGGATGCACTTGGAGGTTTTGTCAAGGTGTTGCTTGCTGATCACTACAAATATGTAATTTTTAGTGAAATACAAAAGGCACGTTAAATATTGAAGTGTGCTTTAAAGCTAAGCCTTGTCTTACTGCACAGGTCACTTCTGTGTTGGAAAAAGTTTCTATGGTGAAAATTGTACTCAATTTGGCAGCAGTTTCTTCTCATTTAGACTGAAAAATTAAAAATTCAAAGAAACAAACCAGTGTTGCTGCCCATCTTGTTTGGTATTATGAAAAGTCAATTTACATATAGGCTGAAATGCTGCGATTTTGCTTTCCATAGTACCGTGCATTTTTATTTATGTTTTAGAGCTTAAAATCAAACCCCAGGAGACAAGAGGACTGGAGTCTGTTCCTAATTGGTTTTCAACTCATTTTGACTGTAGACAAACCCTTTATGGTCACAGTTCAGCCGAGTTCATAAACAACTGGCAAGTCAGAAGTTCACCACGTTCCTAATTGAAAACATATGAGCCGTCCCCTGGATTTCATTTGGGATTTCTTGTCATTGTGATCAGGCACGTTTACCTCTTCGTCAGTTTGTTTACAGGCACGAGCTCCCAGGTCAGCAGAGCACAAAGGTGCTCAGCTCCATTGCCTGCACGCAGGACACATGTTTATGTGGGCAGAGATGACCCAAACCACAGCTGGACACACCGGAGCTTTAAATAGGATTGTTTTTCCCTTCATGTCCAGTGAGGATGCTGTGAAGTGAAATGCCTTCAGTGGCTGTGGCAGGAGTTGAGGGTAACACTTTATATGGCATTGGAAAGAGGGATGCAAGGCAAGGGGATCTGGAGGTCTGTGCTTATCCCCACTCCTGGGATTGCCAGGCCAGCTGAGTGTTTCTGCAGAGGGGGTCCCACAGTACAGGTACCTCTGCAGGGTTTCTCGTTCTCATGGGAAAGAAAATCCTCAGCTTTATTTCCAGTGCAAAGTGACAGCACCCTGCCAGGCTGTGCAAGCCAAGCGTGAGTCTGGGCTCCTCTCAGAGCTGAGCAGTCTGACTGCACTGTCAAAACTGAGGGTAGTTAACACCCAGGTGTGAAACTTAAACATGACATTTCAGATTCCTTCCTGTGTAAGTAATGAATTATTTTAACATGGAGAGCAGCATAGCTTGAGAAACCTTAGCATTCCCCTTTTGTTACAATTTGGTTGGCAGTGCCTGACAATACCTGCCTGATTAGAAAAAGCCCTGTAAAACAGAGGCTGAAGTCATTAATATGCTGGAGCAGAAATTCTTCTCTTTTCCACATGTATATGAAAAGTGGCATTTCTCTGTAACAAATTCTGAAGATAAGATACTCTGAAAGGAGGGTCAGTATGTAGAGGTCAGATAGCATTCCTCCCTCCCTAGTTACTTCTGGGGATCCTCAGACCTCTGGCCCTACAGCTGAGACAGACTTTCCTCAAACGATGGCAGTATGTGAAAAACTTGTGTTATGTGTGTTAAAACTTATGTGCCCAAAACTTAGAGGTGTATTTAATTGGTATTGTTATTTCAGTGAGGTTTGGTTTTTAATTAAGTCCAGTGTCCCAAACACCTCCAGGACTGGTCACTGGCTGTTTCCCTCTGGATTCTCAGCTGGAGTTGCAGGTCAGGTGATCAGAAGTGCCAGGGAATGAGTATTTGGAGCTTGTGTGAAATAGCCAATGGTGGTGGTGGTGTGGAGGGGTGACTGTCAGACACAGTGTAGTGGACGCTAAATGCTTGGCTTTGGGGCCATGTGAAGAGGAGATATTGACATAATGGAGAGTTCTGGGGATAGATCTATCCTGTTCTGGGACACTAGGATCTCATTTGATAGACATTGTTGAGGCAGGATACATAGATATTTGTACTCTTGCAGGGAATGGGTTTGTAAGAGGGGATCTCAGTCCTCAAGGCTCTAACTAAGCAGTTTTCGTCAGTACAACACTGATATAAATCTATTCCTAATACATACTTGCATAGTTGGCAAGCCAAACCCACTACACATTATTTATTTGTGGTGCAATTCAGAGCAACACTTTGATCCTGCTCTGTAAGTCAGGTTTGTGTAATTTCAGAAATGTATTTGTACAAGCTTAATTATGCATGTTGTGCCTGAGACATATAAATCTGGATACCAGCTCTCCACCTGCCCATGTATGTCCTTAACTGCCTGATTTGCATGCCTTACTCACTGGAGAATAAGCAGCAACTGAAAAAAACCTGGTTTTAGTTATTTTACTTTCATTTCTTCAAGACTTAACACAAAGTAGTTGGGCTGCATTTCCTGTGCTTCAGAGAAAAGGCGAAACCCTGTGCGTTATCTGTCTGCATTTTGGCTTATCTGTCTTTGTGTGACCTCTGGAGAACCCAGAGAGGGGTAACATTTCTGAAGACTGAGTATTTGTTAAAGCTTTTTGCAACCCTTTTGGAGGAGGTCATCACCTCTAGTTTAAGAAATACTGATCTTATCTGGACACCTGCAAGTCAACAGCACAGACAGTGCTCTCAGCACCTGCGTGGGGAAGGAGTCCTGAGAGTGTGTGCCCAAGGGATCAGAGCAGGGATGCACCACCTGCAGGAAGCAGTTGCTCCCGTGCAGTGCCCTGACAGTGTGGGTTTGTTTTGGGGGGCATTGCAAGCACCTTTCCCTGGGCTGCTCTTGCCTTCCAGCTGGGAGGAAAGGCAGGTGAGGAATTGGCAGATGGAAGGGATGAAACTCCTTCAGGAGGTGGTAGGGCATCATAAGAGAGCAACAGATGGGGAAAAACTGGAGGCAGGTGCAAATGATACTTCAGGTCTTCATTTAGTGGTCCTGGCTCTGCCTCTCTGCCTGGAGGAGCTGCTCTCCCTGCAGGCTTCTCTTGTTGCAGCAACCTCCTGAGCTCGTTTTTCTCTTCCTAAAAGAGGGTTCTGGTGAAGGGGAGCTGCTTCCTCAAAGCTGCCTCAGTGGTATGGGAAATCAGTGTGTTGTCACTGTTCCCAGTTCAGGGCTTTTACCAGCACCAAATCCATAGTGATTGGAAATAAAATGGCAGGCAGGACTGCTTGCACGTGTGCAGTTTGAGGCAGCAAACACATCTCACAAATGGGAGACGACTGAAGCATTGCAGAAAGGGGTCATTATTTTAACTTCAACACCTGCTTCTCTCCCAAGATCCATGAGTACCTTTCAAGAAGTGTTGGCAAGCCCTGGAACAAACCATGTTACACCTTCAATGAGAAGCACCCTTGCCCGAATTTGTGTGTGTAGGAGAGACAAGGGGAGATACAGACAGCCCCTAAAGGGCTTTCTCCTCGCCTCAGCTTAAGCAGAGCCATCACATGTACTTCAGCCTTCCCCAGCTACTCATTTGGAAGCAAAACAGGCCTTAAACGTTTATTTTCAGAGAAGCCTTCCAGGAGGTCTGCATACTTTTGTGGGTCATTTTTGCAACATCATTCCAACCAGTTCAGCTTTGTATTTAGTGCAAATTGGATCTCAAAGATAATTCTTGATTACTCTGTGCATACCTTTAAGTTGCAAAATATCTCTGGTGTTCTCCCAGTGTGTGCTTGCCAGCAAGAGCACTGCAGTGCAGCTCTGTGTGCAGGTTTGGTGCTGGTTTATCCTGTGGTGCTTTGCCCATGAAAGCCCAAGAGAAAACGTGTCCACGTGTACATTTAAATGCACACATGTACCACAGACTGACCCGGTGTGCGAGGCTCTCGCTGGGAGCACCTTCAAGGTGTAGGGCAAAATTCTCTTCTCAGGTTCCCAGAGTAACTCCTGACTCAGTCTCCCAAGTCTCCTACACTGACACATGCAGGTGTTGCATGGTGTGAGAGTGTCCTGAAAGGAGTAATTTGTCACTGACTGAGGAATGGAACATAATGGTAAAGCCCCAAAAAGAGCACTAGACCTCTTCTTGAACCAGGTGCTCTGTGTCTGAGAGAAACATGAAGGATTTGTATCACTTGGGCAATGTGCTTGTAGCCTCTTCCTCCTAATTATCCCTGAGCTGATGATCTAAGACTGCTTTGTGGATATGAGGACAGAATTTTGCCTGCAGGATGCACGATTACCAACTGTGCCTCTTCTATAAATCAGTTGTAAGTGTATTTGGAATAACTGCCAGGCCAGCTTCTGAGCTTGCCCAGAGGACAGAGCTCCAGCAGACACAGTCCCACATGGCACAGAGCTGTTGCAGTTTTAAAATCAGTCTGATTTTTTTCTTTAACAGGGGAGCCCAGTGTAACTCCGTCAAGCCTGGAGTGACACTCTGAATCTGCATCTGCCTCATGTGAGTTAAAATCCTGGCAGCAGCATTTTGCATAAGCTGGAGCCTCTGTAGAGAGCTTTTTTTTTTCTTTTTCTTTTTTTTTTCCTTTTCAGGAAGGCTATAAAATTGTAACTGTATGTGTCTTGGCAGCAAAGGTAAACACAACCACAGAAATGCATGAGAATTGCATACCTTACTGCACACCCCCTGCTCATTCCAGACCAGCTTCCCTCCTAGCACGTCCTGTGTCAGTCAGGGATGCCCGCACTCATCACAGACCTGAAGGCTTGCAGTGTTCACTCCGGGGTACTGCTTTTTACCTTTTAATGGTGCATTGTTAAGCCAAGTAGTGGTATTAAGAGGAAGATGGAATGCTGTCAACTGGCTTCTGTTTCTTTAAGACGTGTAATTGTTTTTTTTCCACTCTGGTTGCATAATCCAGGAGCACTGGGTGCTGATTGCCCTGTGCTGCTGAAGCATTTGCCTGTGTTGGAACAGGACTATTAAAATAACAATTCCTCTGGAGCTGGGGACTTGGCTTTGTGGCAGAGACATGGCCATCAAGCAGTAAGAAAAAGAAATCAGAATAAGCTGTAGCACGTGCTTTGGTTTTACTGTCATCCCATGTGCGTTGGGCAAGGATGGTGTGAAAATGTGTTTGTGGCTCTGCCTCCTCCCCTGTCACAGAGCTGGGAATGCTCGAAGACTGGGCCCTTCTCAGCTGGGTGAAAGAGCTGGGCACGGGAGACTGCGTGGCAAACAGCTGAATTCCTGACGTTGCCATGACACACAAACTACCTCCATCAGAGGTACCAGGATTCAGCAACCAGGTCTGAGGGAGGGGATATTCCAGCAAAGTTTAAAACCATGTTTTCATCATGCAGCTGCAGAAAAGTATTGATCTGTCCTCTCTAATCTGTTTCCTCACGGCTGCCTGAAGACACGAGAGAGAACAACCAGCCCTGAGGACAATATTGAAATAATGGAGTAATACCTGTAACTGGGGCATCTTCCCCAAATGTGCTGCCTGAGTTGCAGTGATGTCAGCCTGTCCATTCTTGATCTGAGGAGGTGGATGGTTTGTTTGCCCAGAGGAAGTTCCAGTTACTCAAATAGGCTTACGAGAAATGTCAGGGATTGTGGCTCATTCCAGTTGCTGCAGCCAGACCTGTGGTGTAGGGTGCTGTCAGGGTGGGCTCAGGGAGCTCTCAGTCTCTTCCCAGCTGTGTCTAATTAAAGGAAAGTTTATCTGGAACAGTAAGTATGCTGATAACTAGAGAACATTTATTGTCCCTTTCACAAGTCCAGTTTCCTGTGTCTCTGTTTAGTTCATGTGTCAAGGAGAAGGCTCTCATTTTCCAGATATTGTGGAGTACTAGAAAAACAGAGATGGGATCTGAGGCATGAATGAGCTAATAGTTTAGTTTTATTCAAAGAGGCATCAAGGAAGCAAAAATCTAGGGCTCGAGAGGTAAGGGGAATAACTGTCCCCCCAAAAGAAACATTTAGATTAATTCTAATTAATGTACTGCCTCAACAGAGACCTGGGCTGATGAAGGCCGAGTTTGATACCTCTTCTTCAGCCTTTTTCCTAATGGTGCTTCAGCTTGTTTCCTTAGAGAGAATCTGTGGTGATTTTCTAAGACAGAGAGGCAAATACAGAAAGAAATAGTTTGAGTGAGGATATTTTGTGAGCAGCTGACCTTGTGTTCCACACAGCTGTTCCCTGGTAGACTGTTAAAAAGATACACAGATTGCTCATCAGAAAGCGCTAGAATTTCCCTGGAAAGGCTCTGCTGGAGCTGTTGATGAACCACTTCTGCTTGTCCAGAGGAGATGCCAGTGTGCTCCTGCCCAGGTTCCTGTCTGGGCAGCATCACCATGGTTAGTGAGTTCAGAAAGACCAGGGTTTCCTTGGAGAAATGTTTTGTTTGGAAGTGATGTTATGGATTAAGTTGGTAGCACAGTCAATTTCCCAGAAGGCTAAGAAGGAGGAGTGCAGCAGTTTCAGGGACAGAGCTGGGGATTGGAGTCTGTTTCACATAAAGGGGAGCTTTACAGAGCTTTCACCTTCTGAGAATATGTGCAGATGTACTTACAAGAGTTTTCCCTGGGAAGTGCCTTTACTGTCCTGAATCAGAGGAATTCCTTGTTCCAGATGGTGCTCTGGTGTCACTCTCACAGTTTTGTTCATCACCTAACTGCCTATTGCTGCCTCCAACTCTAGCTCACTCCCCAGAATTGCCTTGTCAGTCACTGCTTTCTTCATTAGCTGTACTTTTTGATTGCTTATCCCTGTCTATAGCTCAATCAATCCTTCCTTTCTTAATGGATAGAAAAGACTACGTGCACTGAATGTTGTATCATGTTGTTGATGTTTGCCGTTGGTATAATATTGCTTGGAGATTTTGATAACTACTTTATTGATTTTAGATATTTGTTTAAGACCATTGCAGGTTTGCTTATTACATTTTTAATGCTGTTAGTTTAATGGGGAAAAATTAACTCTTGGGATTCTGGTGCTTTTTAGGTTATTAAGAGAAACAGGATCCCTCTGTCATAGATACTGTGATCTCAGTCTTCTGACAGTCTTGTTTCATCTAAAGTCCTTGCCTTTTTTTTTTTTCTTTATGTATTTTCTTTCTCCTCTCAGATTAAACTACTGTATCCCACAGTGTATATTTATGCCAGTGATTATTGGGCAGTATAGACAATGTGTATTAATATATACCATGAGGCCCACAGATGTGTTAGATTTCTCTCAGGAAAAGGAGTCTGTCCTCTAATGAGTTTACTGTGTAACTTGCACATTTTCAGCTAAATTTGAAATATTCAAGTGTTGGGGGCAGTTGGACCCCTTGAACCCATGGTAACCCTCATTGCAGTCAAGGGTTGTATTTATTTATCTTAGGATCAGTTTAAGACAGCAACATTATGGTATCCCACTCCTAAGGGGAAGGGAGCACCCAGGATTTGTAGGTGCTCGTGGTTGAAAGGAACGGTGAAAGTCAGAGGGTCCACAGAAGCTTACAAAGTTTTATTAGTGAATTACACTTGGCATGAGAATTGGTATGTTAATCCTTGACCTTCTAGTATAAGCACACAGCAGTGGGGTTTAGATAAAGGGGTAGGGTAAAAGGGAAGAGAGAAAGAGATTAATTAAAGAGGAGAAGAGAAAGGAAGAAAGCGAGAAAAAGAGATCACCACTCCTGGCAGCAGCACTGATGAGGTGTCCAGTGTCCTGGGGCACATGCATGCCTGGGCTTTGTGGGGGTATCTCTTTGTAGGTGAGTTTTCCCCACCTTAAAAACAGGGCTCTTGTTTCCTATGGAAATTAGTTACCATGTGCACTCCATTCTTCCAGACCTTTCTGAAAATGGTTTGGAGGGTCTTGGGTGGTCTTGATCTCCCCCATACAGTCCATGCCCACTTCTCGACCTCACTACTGCACTTGAGCTGTGCTGTGCTTATCTCTGGGAGCCAGAACAAGGACATTTGTCCCAGAAAAGTGCTGCCCTTAACGTCCCCATAGCCCCCTTCTCCAGCAACATCCTGTTCTTTCTCACAATATGTTATTACCAACAATCCCTGGCTGTTATTACCAACAATCCTTGGTCAGCTTTAGGACTATCCAGCTGTCTCAGTGTTTGAAACATGCACATTAGCCCCTTATCTTCTGGGCTTCTGCAGACATGCAGTGAGCGTAAACACATTGCCAGAGAAACCCTGTGATTTCCATCTGTCCTGATTGCCTTTTAGATGTAATTTAATGATCTGATTAAACAGTAACATTTTCAGTACATGGGAAGGTCATTTGCAGGAAGAAGAGAGGTCACATGGTAGGAATGACTTAGTTGAACAAGTCCATTTCTTTTGCATGGATGGAAGGGAAGGTGTGTGCCCAAGAGGAGCAGCTCCTCTGAGGTGTGAGAGCAGTGAGCTTGCTTAAAAAAGTAGCATTTTGATGCACAAGGGTAATAATGAACAGATTTTTTTCAGTTCCATATGGTGTTATTAACAAACAAATCATATGCTAACTTGACAGCTCTACCTTCATGCTAACTTAGTCTGCAGCAAACATTAATTCCCCTGAGTTGAAATCTGGAGCAATGCTAAGTTTTGGGATTGTATCCAGAGCAGTAACAGTAACACAGAAGTGATGAATTTCAGGCTTTCTAACCTCCAATCCATGTGCTCCCACAATTTATTGGTTTCTTTATCGGTTTTGCAAAAACATAGCAAACCAAAACCCTGTTGGAGCAGATGGAACAGGGAGTGTTCATGCATCTGCCTAACAGAAGAGGAGAGGAGCTGCTGGGAGAGGAGCTGCTGTTTGAAATACATTTTTCCTGATGCAGAGAGCTATGATAAACTGATGGATATTTCATCTGGTGCACTCTGCTGCTGAAATTCAAACTGCAGCTCTGCTTCACTGCAGCCCTGGGGCAGGAGCTAATTCCACCACGCTCTGGGCTGGGGAACTGGAGGCATCGAAGGAGGGAATGGTATGTGGAGGAGGGAGAATGGGTACATTACTTTTAATTGCCTTCTTGTTTAACCCCCTAGCTGTTTTGAAGTTTTCTAACTGAAATCTCATCTTGGTACAGTGTATAAATCCCCTGAATACGAATCTCTTGGATTTGACCTGACCGTAGAAAGATTAGTTTCCATTGGATACCCTCATGAGCTGCTCAATTTTGTGTATGATCCTGCATTCCCTACCAGGTAAATGACTAACAGATACCGACCCCACCTGCTCGAGGCCTCGAATACTTGTTCTGTGAAGTTCACAGGTGACATGTGAGGAGGCCAAGTTTTCAGTTGGGCATGTGAAGCCTACGGCTGGCCACAGATCACGGGGAAGGGAGAAGACTAGTCCAGTATGTGGGGGGGCCTTTGCACACATGAACCCTTGCCAGCAAAGAGAGAGTGTGCAAGAAAAGAACCCTACTGAAAACATGGTCCAAAAATAGCCCTTCAAAGCAAAGACAGCAGAGACACAACTGGATTGGGAGTGAAATCAGAATCAGGGGGAGGAGGAGTCATAACTGTCCAAGAGGCTGCTGGGATGTCTCAGAGCATTTTTTTAAAATTATTTTAATTAGTAGTGTCGTGGTGCATAAGACATCCTGAAAATTAAGCTGACAGTAAACAAGAATAGAAGTGGGACCAATCCGGTTCTCTTGTCAAGATTAATCGAATGTCAAAAGCACTTGATTTAGTAACTTCGATTTTATAACTTTGCACTAAGTTAATTGTGCAAAATTACTGAATTCCTATATTTTGTCTTTTGGTGGGAGAGGTAAAACGGGCATTGTTTGTTTTGAACAAAGCTTTTGATCTAACTCTGCACCTTCAAGTTCTTTCCACTTGTGCCTTTGCTGCATTTTGCTTCTTTGACTCCTTTGGAGTTTCTTTACAAAAGACTGGACCAGGAGGTCTGTTGGTTTGTTCCAGTTTCAGTCTGGCAGCCTCATTCCTTCCCTCCTCTCAGCGTGTTTTACACTGAGAGTCACTGCTGGCTGTGCCCTTGCCTGTAACCAGGCATAGCCCCTCACAAACCTGTGGTGAGAGCTCTGTTAAATCCCCTACCTCCATCCCAGGGAGGGACAGAAGGGATGTGTGGGAAGGCTGTGTTCACCAGATGAAAGCTGCTAGGTAAATGAGACAGAGTTTTGCCAGAGTCAGAACCGGGCATGTCCAAAGTATTGGGCCATGGTTACATGCCCCATCTGGCTCTGTCTGTGACAGAGCCGTGAAAAAGCAGAGAGAAAAATCCTTTATCACACCTCACTGTTCCCTGGAACCCAACAGGGGTGTCAGGTTTGTGACCCTGCGGAAGAGGCCCACAGCTCCCCCTGGTAGATGCACAGCTGAGCCTCTCAGGTTAAACACTTTTGGGGCTGTGGGGAGCAGGTCAGCTGTCTCTGCTGCCTGGTGATGCTGGGCTCTGGTTGCTCACCTGCTGCCAGCTAAAAGGGACAGTAGGGACCCCATCTGCATCATAACAGCAGCTCTGTTCTGGTGCCCCATGAGCAAAGCTGTTCTAGAGCTGTTCTAGCTGCTGTTAAAATTGTCACCCCTTGATGCACTTGCCTTTTCATATCCTAAATTGCTTTCTTAACAGAGGCCTGGTGTTTGACACCCACTATGGAAACCTGCTGAAAGTTGATGCCTATGGGAACCTCCTAGTATGTGCACATGGCTTTAATTTCCTCAGAGGGTGAGTGCAGTGCTCTTGGCTGTTCTTTCTGACTTAATACACTCTATTGTGTCAATGGTCCTCAGGGCACCCATTGTCTATGGAGTCGCAGGGACTCTACTAACAGCAGATGCTGTGTTAGTGTTCCTACAGCTCCATGATTAGCTGTGGATGAAATGAGGGTCTCAGGTACAGCAACAGCCCAGATGTTTACAAGGGAAAGGGCTGTGCCACCACAGGCACATCTGTAGCATGCTGGGAATAGAGGAATGTATGCTGTGGGGTTGATGGGATCATCCAGGCATTGTTCACCTGTCCTGGCACAGTTTAACGTCAGCAGCTTGTCAGTCAAGACAAAGCCATTGCATGAGGACCTGTGCCCCATGAGACTGTCAGCTCCACAGCCATTGCTAAGAAAGTTTGAGGGCTTGAGCTGGCTTGGGGTAGGAACAATCTTGCTCTACCCCTTTGTGTTTCTGACCTTTGAGGGTGTCAGAACTGAGCACTGCATGCCATTTCCTGCAGCCTTCCCTGGCTGCCTGTGTTTCTTGTCCCAGAGAAGGTGCTTTAGGAAGCAGAGAGGACTGCAGTGCCATGTTCCTGATGTGTCCCAGCAAATCCCCACTCCCACATTCCTGCTGCAAGGGCATATGAATGGAAGGCAAGGCAAGCTCAGGGGCTCCAGGGTGACAAACCTTGTCGTTGCAGGCCTCTAAGTCCTTGTATCAGGACTCCAGAATTTAGAAAGAAGCCCTTATATGTGCACTCAAGTTCCTCTTTGAGCCTAAAATGATCTTTAGTAGCTCCAGAAATTAAGGAGACGAGAATAATGATATGAGTTCAGTCATTGCCACTCTGCTGATGAATTGCAGAGGGCCCCAAGCAAGCCTCCTGCAGCAGAGCCCTGCATGTCCCTGGCTGAGAGCTGCTGGGAGAGTCGAGAGCAGCACATGGAAAGTGGGGAAGAGTTTAAGATAAGCAAACAATGAAAGTGCAGATGATTTAAAGCATCCTCCTAGCTGGCAGCATGGGACTTAAGGTCGAGCTGTGGACTCTGGACCACTCTGTGTCCCTGGGTGGGCTCTGCTCAGTTTGCTGACTCAGCCCTGAGGGCTTGGTCCTGGCTCTGCTGGAGTCAGCATGGCCCGGGGAGCACCCCTGGATGCACTTTTGCTCTTGTGCCAACAGTACACGTGAGGAAGCTGGGTGTTGATTAAAGCACAACAGACTTTGGTTAGTGGACCCTGCTTACAACTCTGTTTTGCTGGTCAGCACATTTTATCTTCATTATGTTTTGTGGTTTCACTCTTCTCCACTTTATTTATTCTCAGGCCTGAAACACGGGAGCAATATCCAAATAAATTTATCCAGAGGGATGACACAGATAGGTTTTATATTTTGAACACGTTGTTCAATCTACCAGGTGAGTCTAATGTGAGGCAACACAGGCCTCTTTCTGTAGCCAGTAAAGCTTTGCTGTTGTCATACTCTGCTTTCTGTTTGGGGTCTTTTTACATGAGTTTTCTTCCTTTGGGCACAAGGTCTAAAGTTAGCTGGCTGTATGATGTTATCCTTGTCTTATAATCTCACTCTGTTTCCTTGCAGAGACCTACCTGTTGGCTTGCCTGGTGGATTTCTTTACTAACTGCGACCGGTACACGAGGTTCGTATTCCCTCCACTTTGAGATGATGATGGAACAGTAAGATTGTTACTATTTTATACAGGAGAAATACAGCACAGATGGAGCTGCTCTTAATATCAGTGGAGGCCCCTCAAGTGGTTTTGGTGGGCCTCCTACAATTTTGTGATGCTAAGTTGACCTGTGTATACAGCAGAGCCTGGTTATGAAGGTTTCTTTCACAGGGCACAGCAGAACCAACATACTGACTGACATTAGTATTTGGGGCAGCTTCTAGGACTGCTCACTTTTTACAGGGTGATTACAGGCACCATTCAGTTAATTTTGAACCTGTGTCCGTTGGAGCCATGTCTGAACTGGTAACTGAAAGGCTGAATTTCCTCAGCCAGTTACCACAAGTGCTTCATGTCATAATAGAGGACATTGCACACTTAGAGGTGAAGTGCTCAGTGTGGTATAAAAGGTTGTTTGTGCAGCATGAATATTTACCTTGCTGTCAAAAACATATAAGCATAAAAACAAGCTGTGGTTTGAACTGGCAAATGGGAATGCTGGTGTGCTGCTCATCACCTCATGTGATGGGTCATCTTTGCTTGTATGTGAGTGGAAAGCAAAGGTTTAACATGATTTCAGCTGGGAGCTGAACTGTTTATGCTGGCAATCCATCAGGTGAAGTACCTTGTCTCAGGACAGGCATGATGATTGCTGTCATAATAAATACAGCTCTGTGTAATCCTTCTTGATTTCTTCTGATGCAAAGAAGAAGAAATCAAGCATGACAGCTGTCATGCTGTCTCAAAGATACCTCCAGAGTATCTTGTAATTTCTAATGTTAATTCTAAGTGTTCAACACAGAAGCAGTTCCTCCTCTCAGCAACATTACATTTAGTTGATTTCCATGACACTCCCTTCTTTAGCGCTGCAAAGAGGGAGAAAGAGCACCACTCTGTTTATTCCCTCAGTACCATTTATCTTCTGTTAAATGGCATTTTTGCAGTTTTCTGCAGTCTTTTAACCTTCTTGTAATGTGGGTGAGAAGTAAGAGTTACAGTCACAGAAAGCTATAGTGCTGCTGTGGAGGCTCAGACATTCCTGGGTCCTGCTAAACTGTGGCCGTAGCCTGCTTTCAAGTCTGAGCTGCAGTAAAGTAGTAGATAAGAAACCATGATGGTAAGATGAAAACACAAGCTCCCAACAGCATTTTGAACTGTCTCACTCCTTGTTGTGTTTCTTACCTGCTGTGACTGACTGCTGAAAGCTCTCTTCTGTCTCCACAGCTGTGAAACTGGGTTTAAGGATGGAGACCTCTTCATGTCCTTCAGGAGTATGTTCCAGGATGTCAGAGATGCTGTTGACTGGGTTCATTACAAGGTGACTGCAAGAACTCCATGGGATGTGTGTGGTTGTAACTGGGTTGGAGGGGCTGGTTTGTAACTCCTGAGTTCAGATGTTCTCTGCCTGCTCTGGGCAAGGGCCCTGCTTTGCTGCCTAGTGAGTAAATAATAGATTGCAGTTGTATGGGAGTAAGTCAAGATCCCAGCTGCCCTCCTAGTATAGGAACATATCTGGCTTGGCTTCCTATTTCTTTTTATTGTGCCTAGATTTCATTTTTGTACTGTACTTCATGGGTTTTAGAGCGTGATGCCACGAGGGTATTTGCACTTCAAGTCCACAACTTGTACATTGTCCTAATTATTAGAGCAGTATTCTACTGCAAATTGTTTACATTGGCACTATCCTATGTTGTCTAAAAAGTACTGGCATTAAAGAGAGAAATAGATCAGCTGTTCTCTAATTAGAGAGAAGCATTTCATCTTCTGCACACACTTGTGCACAAATTTAGAATATAATTTTGTGAGCATTAACATATGGTTAAAGACCTGATTTTCTTGTTCTCCCTCATTCAAGCAGTCTGTTGGGTGGGATGGAGAGCCATCACAGGAGAACTCTGCTCACAGTTGTACTTGAGGTGGTCTTTTTACCCATGCAGAAGTCAGGAATCTATTTTTCTTTCCTTATGCAGTGTTGTGTGATACATGTTGGAGTTGGCCTTTGACTAAAGCATTATGGTCAGTGTTGGAGACAGGTCGTTAACTGTCTTGTTTGGTATGGCAAATCTATTTTTTGTTTGTTTCTATTGTATTCCCTTCTGAAAGGGTTAAAATGCTGTTGAAGTGGATTATTTACCATGGTGAGGGAATCGATGGATCACAGAGTTTGTGATGGTCCCTGCTACTCAAAGCCTCTCATCTCTAGAGTCACTGGTTCAGATTCGCCCTGGTTTGTACTTTCACAGCATTTTAAAGTGTGAAAGTTGGCATTACTTTGTTGTCTCTTACATCATAAGTTTCCATGACCTCACTGGGTTCTGTTGTTTCTATTTCAGGGATCGCTTAAGGAAAAGACCCTTGAGAATCTGGAGAAGTACGTGGTGAAAGATGTAAGTGTGAAGTTACTTTGCTTGTGCTATGTGACATTCGGTACTGACTAAGCAGGCAAGAAATAAACATGCTGATTTGCTTTACTAAATCACAAAACACATAAGGCTGTGATTTCTATTGTAATAACCAAAGTGGAAAGCTCGGATGCAGCCTTTATTCTGAGCCAGTGATCCACGTGATTTTGTATTGATGTGCACAGTTTTATACGTAAAATATAAAAGCCAGAGGAAATGTTATCAAGGTGAACACACTGGCAAAGCTCATGTTATTTCTTTGAGTGGTGAAAGCAACTGTGTTCCCTGCCCATGTTTTTCTGCCCAAGCAAACCTCTCTTTAAAAACCAACAATTGAGCATCTTTTTAGCCACACGACAAAAAAGTTACACTTAGCCATGAGGGACTGAGGGAAGGATCCTGAAAGACTCACCACTGTCTAGTCTCTTGATAACCCCAAAATGTGTGTTCAGCACATCTAATTGAGCAAGCTTCAGTGGTTCCCTTACTCCTGCCACCTCTGCAGTGTGCAAGGCCCCTCTGGACCACTTACAGAGTAAGTATTTTTTAGTTTAGATGAGCTCTGTGGTAGATTATCACTTTAAAGCAGTTAACGTTGTTTCTAGTTACACGCCTACAGAATTCTTAGGTAAGTGCTCAGTGAGGTAATCAGCTATTTTGGCAATGGACTGAGATTTCAGATTCAATAAAAATAGCCCCAGGAATAAATTCTCCCTAATTTGAGGTTGGAATTATAATGCATTCCAACTTGTGGCTCGTGAGCTCAGATTTCACCTGCCTCTGGGCCCATTTCGGGAACGGACTTGGAGCTGGAGCAGATCGGTGGGAGCAGCACAGGGTGCCTGGCACTGTGGTTGGCAAAGGCACTGCAGCCCTGCTGAGCCCTTCCCCCTCGCCTTCCTCCCCTGGGCTGTGCTCTGGAGGGGTTACCTGGATGGAACAGCAGCTTTCCTGGCTCTGGCCAGTGCACAACACGTGAGTTTGCTTGCTCGATGGTTTGATTTGCCTTTTTTTTGTCTGGTGGGATCATAGTTGAGTGTTTTTCCCATGATGCATGTATGTAACTTTTATGTGTGACTTGGATGTTCCCCTTGGCTTCCAGGGGAAGCTGCCACTGCTGCTCAGCCGCATGAATGAAGTGGGCAAGGTGTTTCTCGTCACAAACAGCGACTACAAATACACAGATGTAAGAGCTGCTTGAATTGTTGGGTTGGTATATCATGGAATAAGCATAAGCCAGCCTGTCATTTGGATGGGTTTTGATGGGACATCTTCTGGTGGAGAATCGTGTGTTTTCTAATCTCTGTGTAGGATGGGTTAGTGGTGGATGCAGATGAAGTCTTGAGTCACCACCTTTTGTCATTCCCTGTTCTGGTGCTGAGCTAGTACTGGCCTGGTTTAAGTTCCTCTGTGCTTCACTCAGTTCCTCAGCAATTAAAAGGCTGTAAGGGAAACTGATGCTCAGTTTTGGAGTTTGGCATCCTTTAAAATGTAGACTTTACCTTTCAAGTGAGATAGATAGTCTGAGTAGAGACAGGTCACCAAACCGAGGTCCTGGAGAGGTCTGAGACCCAGAAAGGACTGTCTGCTAGGCTGAGAAATAAACACGGTTACTTCCAACTCCAGCTGAATGTCAGGATGTTGCAACACTGCTGATCTAAAGTTGTATATGCCATTTTAAAGCATTGCAAGATATGCCTGAAGCAGTGTTCAGTTTTGTGAGGCAACTGTGTTATTTGATTATAAAAACTACTGGTTTGATTCCTATCATTGTCGTGTTCCATTCATTTTGTCTCCAAATCTTATGCTGACTTCTATGTAAATTCTAAAAATTCTGTAATCTGAAAAGATAAAATCATAAAAGTATGCTTTTATAAACTACACAAATGCATGTTTAAAAGCACGTATTTGAATACTTTCTTTCTCTCTTTTAGAAAATTATGACTTACTTGTTTGACTTTCCACATGGACCAAAGGTATGTGAATTCTAGACTGCAGTTGCAGTAGACACTGATGTGCCTAATTATCTGTGTAGCTGGAAAGCATTTTAATCCTGCTTCATCAGCTGCACGGGATTAGTTGCTTTAATCTGGTTAAAATACACTTGCTGTTTTGTGTCGTGTTTGAATGGGATCAAAGCAAATACAATATAACAAAGAGAAAAGGGGCATCATCTGGTCTCAAATGATAATCTGTGTTAATGATAACATTATTTCAGTGCTAAAACGTTTCAGCTGTGCCATTTTGTAGCCAGATTTCTTAGAAATAATGCACAATGCTTTAGATGTTGTTTAAAAAAGCCATGATGGGAAGGAAATAGTTTTATAAAACAGCAGAAACATTTATGGCTGATTGTGCCTCGATTATCGCAACTCCAGAAGTTTTAGTCATGCTTTTTTTTTGTTTGTTTTTCTGAGGTCAAGATTCAGCCCTGCAACTTTTGGAGAAAGGTTTATGATACAAATTTATACTGCTCTTTCAGTCTCCCAGTGAGAGGCTATCTCATGTTCGAAGGATGTGTTCTCACACTGCTTTAAAAGCAGAAGGCAGCCAAGAGGGAAATTTTGAGAGCATAGATACACCCACAACTGATAGCTAAAGAAGCCCCTTGCTGTGGTCTTGATCTCACCAAGTGTGGAAACATGGAGCAGAAAGGGCTCCGTATCCTTTGGGTAGAGCTGTGATTCAAAGCCATGCCCTGGGGAAGAGTGCAGGCATTTTCCCACTCTTGGCAAAAGCACCAGTATGATCCTGTAAGCTGAAGCTGTGGAGTTGCATGTGTCTGGATCTGTGTGGGATGTCACCTTCAGGAACAGTGGCAGGGTGTCATTTACAGCGTCTTTTTACATGGCAGCTGTGCCCTGACAGGGATGTTCAGTGCTGTTCTCCTGTCTCACACCACGTCCTCAGCCCCCACTGCTAGGACTGGGATGGAATGGGATGGGATGGCCTTGTGGCAAAAGGGGAATGCTTTAGGAGATGCTGCTGGCAACCCAGCATTGTCCCACAGGAGGCATGAGCTCAGGGATTTTGGTGGCCCAGCAATGCCACAAGGTTATGGCTATGGACAGTGACACTCCAGTTAAACTCCCTGTGGGTTTTTTTGCCCTGCCTGAATCTGGGGTTTGTTTTTGCCTTTGTAGCCTGGGAGTGCCCATCGGCCATGGCAGTCCTACTTCGACCTGATCCTGGTGGATGCACGAAAACCCCTCTTCTTTGGGGAAGGCACTGTGTTGCGGCAGGTGGACACGGTGAGTGGTCAGTGGAGGGTACCTCCATGGCTGGAAGGGCTCCTGCACCTCCTGTATGGCATCTCTCAGTGTCAATGGGCAATGCAGTGTTTGGACAGGACCTACCCTAGAGGTTGTGGGCTGGAGTCTCCTCTTAGTGATTCCTGAGCAACCCCATCACCTCAAGGCTTTGCTGGCTTCCCTAACATACTGCAGGTGACAGTACCAAAGCCACCTCCGGGCTGCTTGGGAGTGAGAAAGACAGACAAAGAGTGAAGTATCACTGGTATCAATATAGAAAAGATCCAGACCATCAGCTGTTCAGCACTAACACACCACCTCCTTCCACAGGTGACCGGGAAGCTGAAGATTGGTACTTACACTGGCCCGCTGCAGCACGGCATTGTATACTCGGGAGGTGAGGCAGGAGCCCTTCTTAGGGCGTAGTGTGGAGTGGCTCTGATGTGGCCTTCAGCCACTCCAGCTGTGAGAGGACATGTGCCAGGCAAGGTTGTGCTTCCCAAAGAGCATTGTTTTGTGCTCTCTGCACACTGCCCCAGAAGCTCTCCATGATCAGAGCTGCACAGTGCAGGGAAGAGATGGATCCATTCCTCCTCAAATGTCCTTTTCTTCCTTTCCAGGGAGGGTCTGGGAAATGCCTGCAGGGCTTGTGGTGGAGGGGTGGCTGCAGCTGGCCCAGTGCAGTGTCCCCAGCTGTACTTGAAGGTGCTGCCACCAGCGTGAACACACTTGGAAGGTTCCACCAAGCCAGGGAAGGGCAGTGGGTGGATACAGAGCTGTCTGTGACACCCAGGGCTCCATTAGTCTCACATGGTGGGGGAGGCAGCATGGCCTCTGTTGCTGCCATTCATGTAGGGGTGTGCATAGGCAAAGCTGCTCCTGGGTGAACTCCCAGGCAGGTGAGCAGTGTGCAGGGCATGGTCAAGCAGTGAAGGTTTCTGGGAGGAAAATGCACCTGTTTTGGCTCACTGTTCTGAGCCATGCCGTTCTTCTCTCAGGCTCTTCGGACACAGTCTGTGACCTGCTGGGGGCCAAAGGGAAGGATATCTTGTACATCGGAGACCATATCTTTGGAGACATCCTCAAATCCAAGAAACGCCAGGGCTGGCGAACCTTCCTGGTGATCCCCGAGCTGGCGCAGGAGCTGCACGTCTGGACAGACAAAAGCGGTCAGGAGCCGGGCAAGCCCCTGGCCAGGCTTTGCTCTTGCTTGTCTGATGCTGCACCCCTGAGATCGCCAGGGCTTAGGGGTGCAGGGCAGAGATCACCCTGGCTTGCCACTTCTCATTTTGGCCCTTTTCACTGGGTCTGGATGCTGGTGGCAGGAGCTGGGGTGCCTCTCTGTGGGCTGGCCTTGGGGTCCCAGAGCTATTTCCCAGGCTATTGTGTGTAATCAGCCAAGTGCTGCCTTGGCCACAGGAGAAGCTGCAGCTGGGTGGGGTTCCTCATCAATTGTTCCTCATCAATAACCCCAGAACCTCCTCCCCCTCTGCACATATGGAGCTGTTGCTTCTATGTTAAAAAATATCTGGTAAGACCTGGGTTATTCTCCCTGTAATGCCTGAGCCATGACTGCTCTCCCATCTGCAGGGAGTCCCTATTCACCAGCTGCTTCCTCCTCGTTCCTCCCACTCCCTCTGCTGCTCTGCCGCCAAAGTGCTGTGTGTTTCCCATCCTCCAGCGCTCCTGCTTTTCTCCCAGGTTTGCCCTTTGGTGTGTAAATAGGGCTGGGGGTTACGAAAGTTGCCCCGTGGCTGGTTGGAAGACTTTGGTGAGAGCTGCAAAGGTTCAGCCTCGAAAACAAACGGGCCAACCAGAAACTAAGCCCAAAGTTCTGCCCATGGCACAAGAATGTGATTGACCCCTTTCCCTGCCCAGAGGCCATGAGATGCCTCCAGTGTCCCTGCTCCAGTGTCCCTCTGCCGCCATGCGAGGGGAGTGGGCAGGGGAGTGGGTTGACTTTCAGCACTTTTCATTTCAACAGTTTAAACTTTTCCCCTTTCTTTTCTGGATTTTCCAGCCCTTTTTGAGGAGCTGCAGAGTCTGGACATTTTCTTGGCCGAGCTGTACAAGTGAGTGTTCAAACAGTGACAGCTTTCCTGCTGCCTCTCCCGGCTAACGAGTGGCAATGACAAAACCTTGGGCTTGGGTTAGCAGCACTGCTGCCGGAGCCTTGACTTGGGCCTGGGCTCTGCCCACGAGACCAACCTTCCCCTCCAGACCAGCCTCCCTCCCCCGAGCCCCATCCCACAGCATCTGGTTCTGAAAGACTTTTCACACCATGTATTTACCTTCTCGCCTGTAACTAGGCATCTGGACAGTAGCAGCAATGAACGCCCCGACATCAGCTCCATCCAGAGACGCATTAAGGTACCAGTCATCAAAATCCCTTTTCATCCTTCTGGATCCCAAAGGGCTTAACAACTCAACCCCACTGCTCAGTCCTGAAATGCTTTGCTCTGCCTTTGGGTGGGCACAGCAGGCTTGGCAAAGCCACTTTGTCTCAGCTCACTGGTGTCACTGGCTCTCCTGAAAGGCAGCCTGGTCTGGAATAGGGTCCCTTTCCTCATGCCCACAAGAAGCACTGGCTGAGGGTACTCACTGCTGCAGCACGTGGCAGGGGCACACGCAGGCTCAGAGGGGCTATAGCCTCTGGTTCAGCCAGCCCTGGGGTGCCAGCCTAGGGCAGTGCTGGCCCTGAGCCTGTTGCCACCCACCTTCCTTTCTATTACCTGGGGTTCAGCTGTGCCCTGATGCCATGGGATACAAGCACAGAAAGCCTTGCTGGAGATCTTTGCAGGTCTCACGTAGCCCCAGCCCTCAGGGCGCTCTGCCTCAGTGTTGTGGCTCTGAGGTGCTGCCTGCCTGGCCCAGGATCTAACCTGTCCTTTCCTCACAGAAAGTGACCCACGACATGGACATGTGCTACGGGATGATGGGGAGCCTCTTCCGCAGCGGCTCTCGGCAGACGCTGTTTGCCAGCCAGGTGATGCGCTACGCTGACCTCTATGCAGCCTCCTTCATCAACCTCCTCTACTACCCCTTCAGCTACCTCTTCAGAGCCGCCCACGTTCTGGTGAGTTGCAATCCCAGGGAGGTGGGCAGGGGTCCCAGAGGTGCCCATGCTTGTGTCCATTATCACTTCCACAGGACACAACAGCACCTTGGAGGGTTTGGTGGCATTGGATAGACCGTAAACCAAATGGTCACATTCTGGGGTTTGCTGTCCATGTGTGTCAGGGAGGCAGCCTGGGACTGGGACACCCCTTGTCACCTCCTCTCTCTGTTCCATGCAGATGCCACACGAGTCCACAGTAGAGCACACGCACGTCGACATCAATGAGAAGGAGTCGCCGATGGCCACGCGCAATCGCACCTCGGTGGATTTCAAAGATTCCGACTACAAGCGGCACCAACTGACCCGTTCCATCAGTGAGATCAAACCGCCCAACCTCTTCCCCCAGGCACCTCAGGAAATCACACATTGCCACGATGAAGATGATGATGAGGAAGAGGAAGAGGAGGAAGAAGAGGAGGAAGAGGAGTAAGAATGAAAAAACCAAGTATTTCTGAAGATAAACCATGACTAGAAGTGATCAGGAATGGATTCTGTTGTTGGGGCCCTTGGGGTGATGGGTTGGGGGGTGTGATTCTTGCAAAGGCACATTTTGAAAGTATTTGGAAACTTCTAACAAATTAACACTAATTAGGAGGAGACCCTTGTTTTCAGTTTTGCAGACGGTTCAAAAAGCTGATGGATTCTAATTGGGTGGTGCATTCAGATTGGACTGCCAACCTGTGCTGTCATGCTACTCCCATGACATTTTGGGATGCTGCATGATTCTCCCTTTCCCATGATGTGTTTCATTTGGTTTTCATTTGAACAGTGTCCTGTGAACGGTTTTTGGCATTTGTTAGATTCTCTGTGGAGACAGAAGGGATGTGCTGGGGCCTGCAGGAGACAAAATTATCCAAATCCTGCTGCCCATTAGGTTGCTGCCCTTAACCCTCTGCTCCTGGGTTACATAATCCTCCCCTCTGTGTGTTAGTAGCCAGGGTGTTGCTGTGCCTTCCAGCACTCAGTTTACCTTCTGTTGGTGTGAGTTTCTCTGTGTAGGTGGTTTGACTCCTCCAGCCATCATGGATGGCAGTGAGATTCCAGCTCTTGCACATCTGCTGCCATACACGTTTCACCTTGTAGTCACTCGTTACCCTCTCCCAGTGTCTCCAAGCTCTCTCACCACTGGTATGCATAATTTACAGGGCATTTCTCAAACAGCTGAGCTACACACTCTGTTTTCAACTCCTCCAGTTTCAGCAGTAAATATTAACCCAGGAGCTTGAAGCTGCTCCTTTAGCATTACATTAGTCACTCTGTGTTCCTCCTGTCCTCTCAACTTTAAGTGAAGCATCCCAAAACCAACCCCAGCCACCATCTGGAGTGAAAGGGCCTGTTGTGCCAGGGGGCTGCGGGCCACATGGGCCTGCCCTAAACTAGGAAATAGCACATGCCACAGGGCCAGCCCCAGGGTGGGAGCCCCTGGCCGTCCAGCAGCTGCCATGGTCTTTGGTCTGGTGCAGAGCAAGCGCAGCCTCATTGCCGGCCGTGGTGGGCAAGGCTGCGTCCTTGGCCAAGGAGGGTGATGGCTGCTGTGTGGGGACCGGGGGTGTCCCAGGGATGGGCAGGTAGTCCTTGTGCCTGAAAGCCAGCCCAGGGAAGGCACGGAGCTGGCACACAGCTGGGCAGCAGTGCCCTGTGGTTTTCCTCTGAGTCATCGTTGCAGCCTCCCTTACTCCAGCCTCTGCCGTTCGCTGCAAAGGGATTACAACGAGGGCCCTCTTGTAATGAATTTGACTGTTGTTTCAGTACCATAAACTCATTTAACTTTTTTCATTTTAAAGTACCTTAGTAGAAAATAAAAGAAGAAAAACCACACCACCAACATCTGAGCAGGAAAATGCTGCTCTAGTGGCATTTGTTCAAGTCAATAAATGATGATGTTTCTAAGAAATGCCTGGTGCTTTGTGGCATGTTGCTGAGATGATGAGGGCTGTGCTGGAGTTGGTGGGAAGAGATGGGACTGGTCTGTGGGGTGCCAGCAGGATGGGTGACTGGGGAACAGTGAGAGCATCTTTGGGAATTGGTCATGTGAAGCACTGAGGTGCAGTGGCATTGGATCTTGCTGTAAGGGCATGCCTAGTCCTCACATTGCCCCAGGAAGCAATGGTGGGGCACAAGGCTTCTGTTATCACCGTCTGCATCAGCCAGGAAAGCATGGGGAGGGCAGAGAAAGGGCAGAGAAACATTTTGTCTTGGAGACAGAGAGTGAGGAGGGGCTTTTTGATGGTGGGAAGGGGAACATCTCTACACTGCCACTTCCTCCAACACCGTGTCTTGCCAGGGCTGTTTCCCACAGATGTTACCAAGGACCACTTCCTGCCCTTCTGCCCCTGCAAGACATATGGCCAGGGTGGCAGCAGGGCACAGCACAGCCTGTGCTCACCAGGAGCTGCAAACCTGCTTAAACAGACAAGAATACCCAGGGAAGGTCAGTGCTGCCACACAGCCACACAAGGCTGTGCCCGGCAGCCCTGGGCACTGCTGAGCTCAACCCTCCCCTACAAACAAACTCCTCATGTCAACCAAACCAGACATGAGGAGGTTCCCCCATCGGCACCACCACAGTACCAGGGCCCAAAGTAGAAGAAAAGCAATACTAAATGGCAACAGCTGGTGGCCAGCACTCAACACCTGACACTTAAGGGATTGCTGAAAACTCCAGAGCACTGGGACCCTGACACCTCAGTTTTGGAGTCTGGAGAGGAGCTAACATGTACCCACAGTGAGGCTGGCTGCAAGAAGTGTTCCAGGGAGCTGTTCCCGAGCCCTTTTACCAAAGGCCATGCTGGGCTCTGCTATGTTTAAACTTTGTTTCTCCAAGTATAGCTACTTGAATTTTTTAAGCTTTAGCTCAGCAGCTGGGGGAGGCATGCAGCTGCGGAAAGGGAGGTCTGGGGAGCTCCATGCATTCCTCCTTCCCAATCAGTCACCACAAATAGCTCACTCCCAGCCCAGGGCTATTTCTGACTGAGATGGGGAGAAGAGCCTTCAAGGCTGGAGCAATGGAAAGTATTTGACCCTCACTTCATGGTGGGAAAATGTCTGGCAAAGCCTGGCAGATGCACAGGCACTGCCTGGCCTTGTACCATCCTATCCATCCTGTACTGGTTCCGCCATGAAGTTGTGGTAACCACAGACCAAGAGCCAGGGTGAAGCTTGTTACCCTGGCTGGCACTGGGAACCCATGTTGGTCACAACCCAAGTTTCCAGTGCACACCTTCCTCAGGCAGCTGCCCATGGCTGATCTGCACCAGCTGCCCCTTCCCAGAAGCTGGTGGCCTGGCAGTACCTGAGTCTCCAATCACTCTGCAGAGCCTCTGGGAAAGATCCTGCTGCTCTCTCTGCAACCTGTCCCCCAGCCCAGGGACAGACATGCTTTGCTTTAGCCCACCAGCAGTATTGTCTCCTGCAGCAAAAGCCTGGTGGAAGCAAGGCAAGCATGAGGAGAGCAGGCCTCACCCCCTGCCCAGAGCTCTCACTGACCTGATTTCTGGTTTCTCTCACTTTCCCCACCACCTCACGTCCACCTCCCCTGCTCCGTAGAGCCAGAGGGGGCTCACAGGGGCTGCACAAACCAGACCCTACCAGAGACAGGAACCCGAGGCTCACTGCCCTTAGCCACAGCCCTGCAGGCATCATGTGTTGGGCACTGCCACTTCTGACCAGGTCACAGTCGTCAGAGCTGCTCCCAGATCCTCTTCCTTTATGCCACCTCCTCAGTGAGCAGAGCAGGGTGCAGCTGCAGCTCCGGTCAGGATATGCCTGACCATCATGGAGGGTGCAAAGCCCTGTGCCAGTCCCTGAGCAGCAGCCATTCCACCCTCTGGCCTTAAGCCCCAGCATGGCAAACATGGATAAAGAAATCCTGTAACTGCAGAGCCACTGGTCCACCCTGGCCCTGCACAATGGTGCTTTCCCTCCAGGAGACCAGCCCTGTGGGCCACAGCAGGAGGTACTGCTGGAGCCTTGAGGACACAGAGCCCTGGGTACAGCTTTGGGCACTGCTCCTGCCCTGCTGCCGCAGCAGCCTGAACCTAGCAGCCAAAACCCATCCCACCTCCCAGAAAGGACCTGGCCTCTTACACCCTCCCTTCCAGAAAGAGTCCTGGGCTCTCTCTATCCTGCTCCTCCTTCCTGCTGCTCATTACCACCAGAGCCAGCCCCGAAGTTGGCCTCTACATTAATTCTACTTACATCGTTCTTGTAGCATCCCAGCACCCTCCACTGGCTGCCAGGGACAGGCACACACAGGGGAGCAGGAGTCCTCAAGGACCTGCCACTCTCTCTGTCCTGCTGATACATCATGGGGGAGCGAGGTCCAGAGGAAATAGGGCCATCCTGCAGCACAGAAGCAGGGACAGAGGCTGCACTAGGTGCAGAAAAATCCCCAGAAGGTTTGAGCAGCTGCTGCCCATCTTGCTAACCCAGAGTTTGGCAGCTCAAGAGCTGAGCATGACGAAAGCTGGGTGCAGGGAGAGCAGCTGGGTGGAACAGCTGTGAGGAGGAGAGGGGCTGAGGGATGGCAGAAGCACAATATGGGCACATGGCAGGGCTGTATCTGACACACAGGAAAGGGGCTGTTCCTCCACCAGTGTGAGCTGGAAGTGATGGTGGGCAAGAGACTCGCTCTCCTGCTCAGAAATGTCTCTGTTGCTGCAGGCTCTACACAGCTCCACTGCCAACATCCCAACATGAGGGGAGAAGGCAGCAGCACCCAAGTGCAGGGGGATGGACTGACTCACTCCACCGAACTTCTCCCATCCCACGCAGCCGCCGTCATCTCCAGCCACATCCCTCACTGGAGACCCCCAGTCACGCCCCCCCAGCAGGAACACGCGCTACAGACAGACAGCATCTACACTTAGAAACAAACATGACCTATGGAGAGCAGGTTGTAAATAAGGGGTTTTATTACGGAAAGAAAAAGACCCTCACCCTTGAGGGAACTTCAAAAAGTCAGCTGCTTGCCATTGCCACCAGCTTCCCAGCCCCTGATCAGCAAAGCCACCAGCACAGCCCTCCCCAGCTTGAGAACTTACAGGCCCAGACCCACCAAAGCGAAGAGCAACACCTGCCTCTAAAGGAACAAGATCCGGCCTCTCTGTGGCTCTTGGCAGCTGAAGTGGAGATTAAAGACTCTTAAATGTGCCAGTAGCAGAAATCTGGGTACAGGATTACAGACATCAGCCCCACCACCCACATGCCAAAATCTGTCCCTTGGAAATGAGGGGGGAGCATAGAGCAGGGAAAAATGCATAAACTGGAATGTTCAACAGAACAAAAAAAATCATCATTTATCTAAAAAGAATAGAAATAAACAAAATGCTTTAAAACAAAATCACAAAATATACAAATAAATCTGGTACAAAATAAATAGGAAAGATTGGAAATCTACAACAAAATTTGAATAATTATAAAATTAATTTGTATGACAATCAGTATATGAAACGTATACACTTCATTCAGGATTTCAGTTGTGCTTATTCAGGTTTATGTACACACACGGAAATACTGTAGTCAGAATACTACAACTCTGGAAACCTGAAGTCATGTACAATATGATACAATTCGCAAAGACCACATACGATGGCAAATAAGACACAGGGAAGAGCTGGCTGGAGTGGGATCAGACAGCCATGAAAATGCACTGCAAAGGGAGAGCCACCACGCTCTGGAATGGGGGGACCAAGGCTGAGCCAGCAGCAACCAGGACAGGGCTCAGGGCAGCCATGAAGGAGAAAGGTTTGGTGTGAGACCTCTGGCTGCTGAGCACCAGCTGCTCATGGCTTCCAGAAACACATCTCAAGTATTTGGGGTTTCAGATTCACCATGTTTGGCATCCAGGCACCTGCCTGGTGATTCAGGTGTCAAGGCTGGCTCTGCTGGAGAAAAAACATGCCAAGAGCTCTGAGGTCCCTCAGCAGGGCCTGACACTGAACTGCTGGTAAGCCACCCTTGTGCTCAGGAGAACATGGATCAAATGGGACCTCAGCACTGCTGCTGGGGTCCTGGTGGGCTGCCACTCTCCAAATTCCATGTGATCTCTGAGGAAGGCAGAGTCCCTTGAGCAGCGTCTCCGACCCTCAGTGTGAGAAATGAAGACAGAATGGCTGCAGCATGGCCCGTTCCTGACTGCTGCCCCTGCTTCTCACCTTCCTGAACACTCAGCTAAAGCCCAGCGAGCGGAGCAGAGGAGCAGCCGTGGCTGATGTGAACACAGCTGTCACAGAAGCCACACTGCCAAATCCAAGCCAGCACAATGCAGAAGGACAGAGCACGTACCCTGGGTGAAAACCCGCCAGCCAAGCCAGCCCAGCCCAGCACAGCCTGCTGGACCTGAGATTTTAAAGCAGGAATGACACTAGAGCTGATCGAGGCCTGGCCAGTCTGTTGCTTCTGAGAAGAAGATCTCATCAGGAACCCCTCACTCTCCCACAGTGATCTTTGGGACATGCATTCCATATTGGCACTTCCAACTAAAGGGATCTGACACCAACTAGTTTTTCACTTGTATTTGGAAGGATTTGGTTCAACAGTGATGCCCAGAGGACAAAACACCACCTCCTGTTATAAAGCTCTGTGATCAGCAAACAGTTGAGAAGGGATGCTAGACTGCTACACCAAGCACCAAATGCTGGGACAAGCCCTTCCTCCCCAACAAATCCTGCTACCAACCAACTGCCATGCTGCTTTCAGGAGAAGACAACAAAGAAATCAAATCCACCCCTGGAGCATTGGAGCCACCTGCAGCCTTTGCATGTTTTAGGCTCACAACAGCTGACAAACCTCTAGCCTGGTTCCATGACAGGCCACTTCTGCTGAGCCCAGCCAAACCTCTGCTGCTGGGGGAGGATCAAACACCAAGCACTTCCTTAGCCAGAAATCTGCACTGAAGGAGCAAGAGCAGCCAGGGCACCATCCACTGCAGCATCCTAATCATCAGCCCTGCTCAGAGGAAAACAAAGTCCAAAGGCAAAACCTGAGAGGAGAATGATGTTTTTCAGCTGGAGACAGAAGACCAGCAGCTTTGAGTACCGTATTTCTAACTTGAAGAACTGCTAGAGAGTCTGACCTCAGGATAACAAGAAGAAAACATCACTTTGACTGAATTCAGTGCTACCAACCTACAAAACAACTCCATCTGCCACCTGTACCATGCCACTGGCTGGAGGCAGCTTTCCAGCAACCCCTTCCCATCCCTGAAGCTCAGGAAAATATGCACACACCAGATGGAAAAGCTCAACTGTACTGCCTTGGACCCACAGCAACAGCATCTCCTCATCTGGATGCAGCCCTGAGACTGGCCCCAGACGAACACAACCCAGCATGAAGCCAGGCTCCAGGACAAGAGCAAGACACCAAGCAGGATTGTTGAGGGGACCCTGCAGGAAGCCATGGATGTCCATGTCCTCTGTGCTGCCCACACATGGGAGTGAGGCCAGAATCACCACAGACATCACACCAAGAGACCTGCAGCTGATGGACCAAGTGCAGGGATGAGGGCGGCTGCCCAGCCCAACCTGTGGTGCAGAGCCTGTCCTCCCTGCTGGCTAGGTCAGAATGGGAAGATGCCCGATTGCGTTGGTCAAACTCATCATTTCACCGCTGGGCCAAACCAACCCTCAGTATCCAGGGAACAGGTACTTCTTTGGGTCTATGTAGAGCCCCAGTGTAGAGCCAGGTGGTGACACAGGCAGCACATCTGGGGCTGTACCACACCACAGCCAGGGTTCTTGCCTTGGGAAAGGGCACAGTGTGGACACAGGGACCCCTCAATGGCAGGTGGGCACCTTTGGGATGAAGCCTCGAATCAGCATCACAAGAGATACTCTGCAGCATCCTTCCCCACCCCCAGCCCATTTTCTATTGGTAATCCAGACACTGGATAACTTGACAACTGGTACACAGGTACTAGATTTAAAACCACAGATGTGTATTAGATATTGTATAAAATATGGTACATCTTTCATGTGGGAATGATTTCTATAGAGAATGTAGTTCTGCACAAGGAAGATGCATGTTCCAAGGGGTCCTGGAGAATGTGGCTGTGTTCTCCATCATGTAGGATACTTACGCAGGATGCTCATGAGGAGGAAAGGGCTGTTCTATGCCATTGGCACCCCACACCCCTTGGCTGAGCTCTGCAGAGATCACAGGAAGCACCACCACAGCTCAAGCAACCCCTCACACAAAGCTACCTCTTTGGTTTTCTTTGGGCTGATTTGAACCAGAGCCTGACACCACCAGGGCCAAATCTCCTCCTCATCCAAGCTGGGCCCTGAAGGCTGAGATGTAGCAACGGGTGATGTGTGTGGGCAACTCGCCCTGCTACCCCTGAGCTTTCTCCAGGTCTGAGTGCAAAGGGCCATATCCTGAGAGTCCTACTCTTGCCAGCTCCACTCACACAAAAAGGCACTTAAAGAAAAGAAGAAAAACAAACAAAAAAGCCCCCAGTGGTGAGGAAAAGGGAAGTGAGTCCAGGAGAAGAGCAGAGGAACAGAAAAATGAGCACAATGTGAATGAGTGGCTAACCCTTCTTCCAACAGGCCCGAGACTGCACACCTTCAGCAGCCAGCTCCAGCCGCCCCCGCACAGGTCTCAGCCATCACCCCATTCCAGCTCAGTCTGGAGCAGGAGCTTACAGGGGCAAAAAGAACCTGAGAGGGAACTACACATGACAGGTTTGGAGCAGAAGTGGTAAGCAGAAGGATCTGCCCTGTGGAGCTTTCTCTCCTGGTGCATCTGGATGGGAGAAGCACCTTTTCCTACCACACCAGCCTTGGGGCCCCTGCCCACAAGCCAGCCCAGACACCCTGCCAGCATTCCTCATCCCATTGTCGGATAGCCCATCCAGAGCTCCTCCAGGGCAGCAGTCTCCAGCTGCACCAGGATTTCAGGGAGTGGGCAAGCTGGGAATAAAACAACAAGCACTTTGTAAACTCCGAAGGGTCTGAGCTTGCGGCACAGAGTGGCTGAGGCTGGTTTGCTAAGCCCCCCACTGAGCCCCCCTCTCCTCTCAGAACTAATGTGCTTCATATGATCTCCACATCACCAGAGTCAGTCTCATTTGGAGAAAGATTCTCACTGGAAAGCAAGAACATTCCTTCACTCTTTACAAAGATTTGGCAATACACAGAATTTAAAAAAATAAATCATAGTTACAACAGATTCAGGTTCATTTCGTTTAAAGGAAATTCAACCAACAGGAGTGTAAAAGATATAATTCACAGTTGTGCATTTAAGATATTAGTGTTGAAAACCTCACTTCAAAGAACTCTTGTGCAAAATTGTATTGACAGTAGAAACCATGGCTAGATGCCCTCCCAGCCTCCCCCGGCCAACAGGCCATCATCCACCCTGCTGCCTGCACCCAGAGGCAGACGGGCGAGGGGAACAAAGGCAGCAGCAGGAGTTGACATAGGAAGATGCAGTATCCTTTCTACAAGTCAAAGCCTGGCCAAGGTCTGAGGTCAAGTCCAACGATTCCCAAAGCCACCAGCTGGTGCCCTGCGCTGTGGTGACCGGCTGTGTGTCCTCACGGCACTGCAGCCCGGCATCCAAGCGCCCCGCGAGGCAGAGGGGGCAGATCTGCTCAGGCAGGAGCCCCTGCAAGGGCACAGATAGGATGCCGTGGCATCTCCACTGCAGACAGGAGAGCCAAGCCCTGGCATCATCCCAAGGCTCAGAGGGATCCTGAGCTGGGCGCGGGGCTCCTCTGCTCTGATGGTTCCCACCAGGAGGGCTGGGAACCCCTCACATTTGTTAAACAATTAAACTGTAAATACCCTGAGAACAGGGAGACTGGATTTTTTCCCCTCCAGGAAGAGGACCGTGCTTTGTTCTTCAAGCTAATTAGTAGTAGCAGCTCCTAACCCCTCTGGGTCAGGTACGTATTTTCCATATGAAACACATCTATAACCAACAATTTTTATGAAAATTAAGTGAAATTACTTCACTTTCCATTATTTGATCTGTACAAATGATGAAAAACAGTCATGCAAAAAATCGCCTGCAAATTTTGGAACAGTGCAGCATGGGCAGAAGCAGGAGGTATTTGCTTTGGGATCACATGGCTTTGGTTGGAAAAATTGGCGCCTTTTTGGGGTTTTTTTTCATTTTTCTTTTTTTTAAAAAAAAAAGGGAAACAGACATTGAAACAAATCCTTAACCTGCCATAAGAAGCAGAAGTCAGATCCAGTGAGCAACTTCATCCTGGAGAGAGCTGCCTTGACTTGAGCCTTCCCTCCTTTGGCAGGTTTGACAAAACGGATACTGCATCTCAAGTTCACCACCGTGTCAAACACTTCCAACAAACTTTTACATTCAGCAACACTAGATAAAAACTGGCGAGATGAGTCCCTCGCTGAGGACAAACGCTGTAACATCTGGACATTTTGCTCTGTGAGAAAGGTGCAATATTGGCAGCTCTGGGAAGGCACAAGGCTTAGGCCAGCCCATGCTGCTGCCAAGCCAGGTGCTCTCAGCAGGGCTGGGCTGGTGCACATCAGGGTGGGATGGAGGCCAAGGAAACACTTTCGGATGGAAAACGTCAAAAAGCTACATGTGAGAGCAAGGCTTTGGAGGGCCTGTTTCCTTCTCACTGAGTGCACAAGATGGATACTGTGCAATTTTCAATTCCCCTTGCAGGGACTTCATTCTCATGGGTGGCTCCCACCAAAGTGGACAGCAAAAATTAGGGCTGCTTTCTGAAGCTGGAAGAGAGAGAAGGAGGACGGAGACAGGCAGACCCAACTGGCTCTGACACCACACACTCCAATTCCCACGGGGAGATCCTGCAATAGAATATTGCACCTTTCCAGCCACCAGTCACACAGACAGATCACGGGAACTTGCAGCGAGTGCCTTCCACAGCCTGCAAGCAGGAGAGATGGGGCAGGCCTGCAGGCACAGAGAGCTCTGGCAGTTGCATTTGGGGCTGGGGGCTTCTCTGGGTGTCCCCAAAGACATTATCCACATGTAAAGAAAGGGAAATGCTACATAGCCAGGGGCCATAGCAGGGTCTTGAAGCAGAGAAACCATAAAGCCTGATTTATCAATCCAGATACTGAGGGCAATGTTCACATTTTGTTTGAGACAGCACTGGAAGGAGAGAGGACTGGAGGGCACAACTTTCGTTTTTTATTCATTTGAGGACTTAGACTCCATCTGTGGAAATGGGTGATGCACAACTGCCATAGGGTGCCTCTTGCTGGCACCCAGTCTGCATCCAGGTTTTTGGGTGGAGGAATTGGTTTCTGCTGCCCAAGGCAGGTGTTGCCCTGCAGTGGTGGCAGCTGGGCGGGAGGCTCTCTGCTCTGCTACCTTGGTAATCCCTACAATGGCTGTTAAAAGGGGCAAGAGAGAAGGAAATGCACTAAATCCACTCAAAGGAATGAACGTGGCTGGGAACAGCCTGGAAATGAACCTCTCTGAATCCCTGAAGTGCAACACACTCGCGTCTGGAAAGTTTTGTCAGCTCTTGGAGAGGAGGGGATGGTTCTGGCTCCTCAGCAGTGCCCATCCTTGCACTGGCAGAGGTTTACTGTCACCTGGAGCATGTACTTTGGGTGTCATTGTAGCAGCATCTTCTGTGTTAATATTAGAGATTACAGGGGGGACAGGGACTGATGTTCTGATACTCAACAAAGGCTGCACCATCTGCTCTGGCCAATAACTTCATTACTTCACCATGCAATTGTCAGGAACATCAATGAAAAATCACCCAGTTACTTCACTATGGAATATCATACCCGGCTTTCATTTCAGGAGACTGCAGTTTTGCTGAATAATTCCTTCCCCCCAGTATAATCTTCAACATACACAAAGGTTTTGGAGGTTACAAAACTGTAAATGTAACAATGTTTTTGCCTGTTTAACAAAGAAACCTTCTGAAATTTGAAACATTATTAAATACCAAAGTAACCACTCCTTCCCTGAAAATTAACTTCAAGGATGTAATAATCCTCATCTCTTAGTCCTCCAGGTGGCTGAAACCAGAGGTTCCTTGAAGCTTGCTCATTCTTAGGACACAAATAACATACAAGTACCAGTTACTAACTTTTTCAACAGGGCAACAAAAAGGACCACAGAGGGGTGAGAAGAGGTCTAAGGACATTGGAGCCAATTCACAAAACCATGACAGAGCCCATTTGAGGTTCATGAGGGACAGAAACAATTTAAAACTCTGCAAAATACTTTTTAAAAACATGATCTCTCTTGAAAAAATAACGGAGGAGCTTTTAAACTTCCCCATATGTGTTTGAGGAGGAAAAACCCAACAAAGATCAAAAGTACAGATAAAAAATAAACATAATTCTACTTTGCAAGAAGAATTTTCATCGTTCTCAAGGGTGGCTCACCATTCCCAAATTGCGTTTGGGTCTTTAGTCTCTCTTGCTCTTTGCTCCTTTCTTCCTGTTTCTTCCTCTTCTGCTCCCAGAACGGACGCAAAAGTCTTTGGTCTCAGAACACTGGATGCAGCAGTGTTGCAAGCACGCACTAACAGTGTTCACACTCGGGGAGGAGGCAGGAAGGAGCGAGGGCTGGTCCTGCTGAGGAGATGGGATGGGTGGGTTGTGGGGAGTCAGCTCCTAGATGGCTCCTTCACTGTGCATACTGTGGTTGGGCTTGTTGTGAGTCACACAGTTCTGTTCATTCAGCAGGTTTGCTGTCTCATCTGGCAAACCATCGTGCAGCTCCGTAAGAGTCAGTTCGATTTTAGTGTTTTCACTGTCCGAGGACTGAGGTGTTTTGTCCATCCGGGATGCCATCAGGGCATTTTGGTACTGCTGTCTTGAGATCTGCTCCAAGAACAGGGAAGAAACAAAAGAAGTCAGTCACAGTTCCATGTCTCCTGTGGAGCACACTGAGAAGATAAAGTTTCCTCCCTTTCCAGATGACCACACTTCAACCCCTCTTTACCTGTTTCCATAATACATCCCTGCGCTTTGCAAGCCTCGAGCATCCCAGCTCAACACCCACAGCATGGTGACATTTCCAGGGAGGGTGGAAGAACAATGCTGTGCAATCACCATGCTGTTCAAAGGTAGGGATTTATTCCTATGCAGAGATTTTTAAATCAGACCTCCATTTCCCTCCAACCATGCACACCTTTAGGACCAGAACCAGAGATCAGTGAAGTCTTTCTCCCAACTTCAGTGAGCTCCTGGTGAGGCTCTAAGTGCCCCTATAGAGCCAAGCCAGCTCTATAGTACAAGTATAGAGTACAAGCATTCCTGCACTTCGCCAGCAAACACAGCAGGAGCTACAGCCTTATGCATAAGGATGTTTGATTCTAGAAAACACGGGGGTGCCTGTAGACATGAGTCCAAATTAGCAACCCATGAAGTTTTCCACTGGTCTCTGCAAGAGCTGTCTGCACTCAACAGAACAGTGATGACAAGAGCTGGCCTAGAGTACAGAGTGTCACTGCACACTATGCCCCAGGGACAGGAAAGCCCACAGCCCCTGTACATCTGCATGTAGTGGTGGAGGGCACAATTCCTCCTGGAGCCACAAGCAACCAGCCCTGTGAACTCCTCCAGGCCAACCTTCTCAGCCAGGACAGGCAGCAGGATACATGTGCACTAGCAGCCCCATGGGCCCGCAGCAGTGGGTGATCTTGGCAGGCAGGAAGGTGGAAGAGATGAAACGACTTTTAGAAAACCATAAATTTCAGCAACACAAGAGAGGGACTAGAAATGGACAGAGTCAGATGGACCAGGTCACAACTCCAAAAGCAAAATCCAAACATGCATGAGCAGGTCACAACCCCCGTTTTACAAGATATTAATTGAATGAATGACCATGTGGCACAGTGAAAACGCTAATGTTGAGTACTCTGACCTATGCGTAAAGCAGAGTGATGCAAGAAGAGGTGTGCAAGTCTGTCTGCAGAGATACCAGGACAGTTTAACATTCATTAGCCCCAGTATGAACACAGTGGAATTTGGAAGGACTTCACATAAACCAGCATAGGGTGAGCAGCTGCCCTGTACAGCCGATTAGCCACTGAAATCTGTAGTGAGAATCACTTGCCTAGTGATAAACATCTAGTGATGTAATCTTTGAAGGATTGAATCACTGACCAGTACACTTGCATCTCAAAAGTTTTGACAGCAAGACTTTACCCTCCTTCTAAAATTTGGCTACAGAATACTCAGTTTAGCATTCTAGTATGTCTACCCTATTCCACATTCTTAACATTGAATTAACTAATGGAAGTTAAGCTCACAAATCACTTGAGTTGCATACAAACATACAGTGAACATGCACTTAATTTAAGAAACGCATCAATGTCAACTTCTGGCCATGGGATATCAGCTTCCCTGGACTCCCAGCTGGGCTGGAATTGCTGCCAGCATTAGCTGTTCTTCAGCTCAGCTAGATTTCCTCTCCCACAGGACTCGCACACATTTCAGCGTGGGATGCACCATGCTGGGGGACAGAGCTGTATTTCATGCAGCAACTCACTGGTAGTATGAGACATGAGCCTAATACATGTGAAGTTAAGATAAAGAGAAATGTCCAAGACTTCTCCAAGCAGAAGAAGGATGGCAAGTCGGAAAGTAAGATCAAGAACCCCAAACTGAAACCAAAATAAGAAGTGAATAAAAACTGCAACCCACAGTAAATGGTTTCTCATCCTTTAGAAAAAGACAGTCTGATAATGAAGGGTCTCCATTTCAGGTGGGTCCAAAAGCTTCATGAGGATAGGTTTGACTAAAGTAGAGAGGTTATTTTCTGTAATATTTCCTCAAAGGACCTGAAATCCAGAAAATTATGTAACCAACCTACTTACAAGTCCAAGTGAGAAGAACAGTGAAGACAAATCAGTGGACAGCAGATATTGCGAAAAAAGTAGCTTAAAGTAACTTTTAAACAGCTGCTTTCATAATGCTATTTACTCACAGAGGAATTTAGAGGGAATTCCCTTCCCCAGGCTCTCCATCCTACCAGCCAAGCCCGACTTTCCAGCAGGGTCTTTCTAGCTTTTTTCCTACCTTGACAAACTGAATGTCTGTGAGGGCTTTCACTGAGTAGTCTGGAACATACACTTGGAGGAAGGAGGCGTTCAGCTGGTTGTTGCTGCTCCCTAACGTCGGGGTCACCGCGTCGATGCGATCGCTCCGGTTTAAAGAGTCTGAGTGATTCAAGCCACAGGGCCGAGGTGGAGACTTGTTTTCGGCTAAGAAACAGGCAAGAGCAAGAGATTTCTTCAATCAAGTAGAAAACTTTTGAAGTCACTAGTTTCAAAGGGACTTAATTGATTGTGACGTAGCACAAAAACTGCAAATGCTTAATCCATTCTTAAGTAGATATGTGGCTAAACAACCAGATCGTCCTGAAACACGGTACATTTTCAGTCCAGAGCTAGTAGCCAGCATCACTGAGTATGCCCTAAACAAACCTGTACTTGTTTATGCTGCAACACACATGCCCTGAGAATATAGTGCTTCAGCTGATGAGCAGAAACTACCACAGAAAGGTAACTTCCCAAGGCTCCCTTACTTGATAGTCAGACCATGCTTCATATATTTTTTTTCTTAATCATTGTTACCTTCATCCACAGTCAGTCCCAGCTGAATCTTACCCCCTTTTATTTCATCAGGTACCTACATATGCCTTGTTCCCTGAGCTAGAGCAGATATTTTCAGTAGGAGTAACAGAGTCCTCAGTGGACCAGAGTGCAGTGCACATGACAATTACTTCAACATTTCCTCTCAGAGCCTGAAGTGGCAAAACCTCAATGAAGGAAAGCAAACTCCATGCAGTACATGCCAGCCAGTGACACAGGCAAAATAGTCCATGCTACAGAGAAAAATCTGTGTCCAGGAAATGAGAACACTACAGACATCATTTTCCACCACTGGCCTTTAAGTCCTGCAGGGTTTCACTCGCAGCTGTCCCCTGTGAGTGTGACTGGACACAGTTTATCCAAAGCAAACGTGCTTTCGGGACACACAGACGTTCCACATCTGTGGCTTCCACCCACACAGTGACCCAGGAGACAGGAGGGCAGAAATGCATCCTAAGAGAGATTCCCTCCTGCAGGAGGGCTGCTCCCTGGCACACACACAGTACGTACTGATCAAAGAACTATCTTTGGGACCAGAGAATTTTTGGATTTTAATGCACTTCAAACTCATTCAGCCAGCCCAAACTCAAACTTGATGTAAACTACGCTTCTCACCACATGATCCCTATTCTCAAGCTGAAAGACCATTTTCATATAATCTTAAGATACAAAGTCTCTTCGAGCAAATCAACAAAAACACCCATAGAAGCTTTTCAAATTCTTTTTTTGAAGACTTTTCTACATATAATTTTATTTCTTAAAAAAACCCAAAAACCTCCCTTAAATTTAACCCTAGCTCTGCCACTTAATCACTAGAAATATAATATTTCCTCGTCTAAATGACACAGCTTGTTCCACATCTCTGAATCCAGCCTTTCCTAAACCTAGCACTTTAGAATGCAGAATTGCCCTTATTCTTATTCCCACTTAAAATCCCTCTGATGCTTTCCTGCAATTTTAAAAAGGGGAACAAAAAAATACAGGTTCTGACAAATTGATAATTTCCCCCCCATTTCTGCACGGTGGAATTAGTGCAGGTCCCTATGGCAATGCCAAGTGCAGGCTTAGGGGGAAGCAGTCAGAGCCTTGCAAGGTTTTCCTCTGTGCCAACTTGCCAACTTGAAAGCCACAGCAGGCTGCAATAACTGTTGCCAGGAGCCAAAACTCTACCTGCACACATGGCTTGATGCTGAAATTCCCACTGGAGAACAAGGAACTGTGAAGGCTGGATGAATTTGTCCTTTTCTCACAAAATATAGCTGTGTGTGACAAGCACAGCATCACTGCTGCTTGGGATAAAGGCTTCCATCTGGAACAACTTTACACTAGTGTGACTTGCATCTGCCTTTTCTTTCCACCAGGGATCTTATAGTACATTACTAATAAAAACAAAGGATAGAGAGGAACATGGCAAACCATTATAAGAAAAGAAAAAGGGAGAGGTGAGACAAAAGGACAGAACAAAAAGATATGATTTCTAAAAATGTGAAGGAAACAACATGATTTCTGGATCACATTCAGTTCAGGGAGAGAGAAGACAATGAAGAGGAAAGGGTACAGAAAGCAGATGACAAACACCAGGCAGGTCCATGTTAGAGCTTCTCTACCCAGGTTTTCCCACACTCCTCACCTTTCTATAGAGGGGATAAAGGGCACAAGCCACAAGATGGACGTCAGTACAAGTATATTATGAATTTGTGTTTAAACAACAGGATTATTTTCATAAGCACCCCACAAAAGGTCTGAGTTTCATCAAAACTGGTACCACATTGCCACAGTGACCAGGCTTACACTATCAGTTCCTTACAAAAGAGATTCTTCCTACTATTATTTTCCCTTGTTTATTTTTTATAAATTTTTTTTATTTAACTGGGTGAAAAGCTATGAAAGTATGATTGGTATTTATACTGGGAAAAACCTGTGCAAAGTGTATATATATTTGTAGAGTGGAAAAGGAAAAAATAAAAGTAAAAAAAGAAGACCTGGCAAAACAGAAGAACCAAGTGAAGAAAGATAATCAAAGTTGCCAAGCTTAAAGGAGAGCCATCAGGTATTTCAATTAAAGATTAAATTTCTCCCCATTCTTTGGTGTTTAGCAGCAGGCAACTTTCACAGGGCAGGAAAATAATCCCCTGCAAGGCAAGAACCTGTAGTTTGTTCAGAATGTGCATGAAGATAATTTACGGACCAAAGATGAAATACATTTTCTAAAGTTAAAGAAAGAGGGTGAAACACAGGAAGCAGATGGTGAAAGTGTATCAAATGTATGATATATATTAATGTTTAAGAGATGTTTCACTTAAATATGCATATCATTACCTTGTTTGCTTTTAGTTCTGGGGAAAGATTGAAAAAAAAATGGAAAAAACTTCAAAAGAAAGATGTATGCTCAGTGTGGCCCAAACTGTTTTAGGATTCTGCTCTTCCTACAGACTTTCTTGATGGGTTTCCATTTTTCCCAGCCACTCCATATATGCAGTGTCTGTAAAGCTTAGTTCTTGATGCTTTCCAATTTACAATCTCTCAACCACATCTCAGAGCTCTTTTTGACCCAGTTTGTTCCCTTCTTGGTCTCTGCTCTCCAAAGGAATTTCTCTGCCAGTCAGCTTGGTGATACAGCAAGGAAAGGTCTTAACAGGAACCAGAAAATCCTCCCATAACCTTCTTGTGCATTCCATTGCAAATCCATCCACTCAGCAGATCACTGTGCTGGTCCCTGGCATTAACCTCACTGAGAGAAAGCTCAAAGCTTTCCAGGAATTGAAATGGCCAGACTGTATACAAACTACAGAATTTACCCATATGAGAATATAAAATATTTTAATTAAATAAGTTTTCCTTTTATGGCAGTTTAGCAGCAGACATTCTCCTCTGCCAAATGCATTTTCTTCAGAATTTTTTATGCCTCAGCTTGGGGAAGAATACACTCTTCTAAAAAATCTCCCCTCCTAATTTTCCACCAGCGTCCATATGAGAAAAAAGAACAAGCACACATTACCAAACACATTTTCTTAAACGTGTTTTTAGCTCTTCCCATTTTGATGGCTGACCAGTTACCATAAACAAAAGTTCCAGATACCTACCTGTGAGACACAACTCTGTGCTGGACTTCTCCCTAACGAGCAAAGGGGTCAGACAAATACAGACTGCAGCTGACTTTTTATGGCACCAGGGCAGTCACAAGAATGGTGAAAATAGAAGCATGCAGATTTACCTGGAGAACCTGCTGCTAACAACTCTGTTCTGCTGACAACAAAGGTACGAGACAGGGACAAGGGAACTAGAAGAGGGAGAGAAAAAGGATGAGATCACGACCAGAAAGGCGGCAGCTATCCACACTCGACAGGGGAAGGAGCCAGCTGACAAACTGACGAACTAAAACCAGAAGTGCAAATCAACTGTGAAAAAGCAAAGGGTTAAAACAAAAGCAAAACCAAAAAACACAATCAAATTTAGGAATAAACCAAAGAACAAGACCAAGGAATTGGAGGGAAGTGAATAATTTTCACTTGCTATTTTAAATTATTATCCAGCACCAAACAGTTCATCAATGTACATTCATGTTTTGAAAAAGTTCAAAAGGAGCAAGCCTGGAAGGCAAGAATTAAAACAAGCTAGAAAACATTCAGGGGTGCTCTTCCTTATGGGTGTCAAATAACAGAAATAAAACCAAAAGATACTTCATAGTTCTTCAAGTTTCCAGTAAAATACCACATAAGGCTGTGATTCTCCAAGCTCATCCCTGTTGGGATGGGTATCGTACTGCTCACCATTACTGCAAATCCCTCCCCAGCTGTAGTTAAAGAAAAAAGCTTCACTCTTTTCTTTGGTTTTTTTGTTTGTTTGTTTATTTTCTGTGGTTTTGTTTGTGGGGTTATTTTGGTTTTTTGTTATTTGATTTTAGTGTTTTGCTCCACTGTAAGTGGCTTCATCTTCCAGGTGGGGAGAGCAAGCATGTGTAATTTAATTAGTACATACAGAAGAGAAGAGGTTTTCTTTCATTCCACAATAACTTAACTTTCCCTGAGCTTTCCTGTCTACACAGAGCAACAGGAACTTACCATCACAAATTCCCTGAACCTGGAGGCAAAGCCAACAAAATGAGAGATTTGCTACAGGTAAAAAAAAAA